>VWZD01006478.1:0-28129 GCA_013396695.1 Sakesphorus luctuosus
TGGGGACAGCCATGGGGACAGCTCTGTCCTGCCCCCAGAGGAGCAGCTGCACAGCAGAAAGTGCTGCCCACCCCTCCTTCCCCAGGTGACCCCCAGAGCAGCAGCACAGCTGGGCACACACAGATTATTTACCTGGGCCAAACTCCCTGACTTTGTGTGTCTCCTCCTGCAGCCAAACCCTTTGTGTCTCCTGTTTCACCCCACCTGGATGCTTCCCAAATTCCAGGAATTCCCAGATTGCCTTCCCCTCCCCATTACCCCTCTCGGTTTTGCAGGAGGGGCATTTGCACACTCATGGCTCTGCTGCTGTGGCATCTCCCAGAAAACAGCTCCGAGCTCCTACCCAGCTGGGGGTGGGATTTGGGGGCAAAAAATGGCATTTTCTTCTGAGGTTTTGGGCCTGGTTCTCTCTGCTGGAGGTGCAGATCCAGGTGTGTGTTGGGACTGAGCTGGGACAGGAGCCTGCAGAGCTGCTGGGGGGTTCCTGCTCTCCTGGGGATGGGGATGTCAAATCTCCTGCCTCCCACAGACCAATCTTGGCTTAAATCAACTTGAAACCAGTTTAAACTACTCTGGAGGAAAGGCAGAGAGGAATATCTGCTCCAGGTTTTGCTCTGATTTAGTGAAACAAGCTTAAATCCGTGTTTATGCAGCCCCTGGTTCAATAAATCTCTGAATTATTGCCTGTATTTCTGAGTGATTTAAGTTGATTTAAGGGATTCGAGTTTGCAACTGTGTGGCCAAATGGGGAAATCACACCCGGGTGAAATAAATAAACAGCTCCTGGTGCCTCTCAGAGCCCTCCAGAACTGACTCTGCATGTGCTGGCCCCCGTTTCTCCCACAGGAAACACGGGATGCTCCTGCTCTGAGCTGCTCTGCAGCCCCCAAACTGTGCCCTTGGGGCCTTTTAACCCAGTTTAAACATCCTGTGTTTGAGCTGGGAAAAAACCTCATCCCCAAAGCTCTCCTTTAGCTGACGCTCCACTGGGCTGGGTTTTGTCTGTCCCAGTGGAAACAGCACAAATATTTCATTCTGCACTGAGGGATCAGAGAATCCTGGAATGGGTGGGTTGGAAGGGACCTTGAAGATCATTTTGTTCCAACCCCCCTGCCATGGGAAGGGACACTTTCCACCAGCCCAGGTTGCTCCAGGCTGGACACTTGTAGGGATGAGGCAGCATCTCCAGGAAACCTGTGCCAGGGCCTGCCCACCCTCCCAGGGAGGAATTTCTTCCTAATCTCCAATCTCAACCCACCCTCTGACAGTTTGAAGCCATTCCTTTTGTCCTGTCACTCCAGGCCCTTGTCAATAATCCCTCTCCCTCTTTCCTGTTGGGGTCCTTCAGGTCCTGGGAGGCCACAATGAGGTCACTCCAGAGCCTTCTGTTGTCCAGGCTGAACAATCCCAATTTTCCCAGCCTTTCCTCCCAGCAGAGCTGCTCCATCTCCCTGATGATCCTGGGGCCTCCTCCTTCCTGTGCTGGGACACCAGAGCTGGGGGCAGCTCTGCAGGGGGGTCTCAGGTGGGACAGAGGGGCAGGACCCCCCTCAGCTGCTGCTTTGGATGCAGACAGAGTTAATGATGCCCAAAACGTGGTGTGGGCTGCCCAGATGCCCCAGCACAAAGCAGGACACAGCCAGGGGTGTAGGGCAGGGGCAAACATGGGGGGTTTTGGGGGGTTTTTGGGGGGTCACCAGTTCCCCCTGCCTGGTCACTGCAGTCACCCCATCTCTGCTCAGCTCTGAGGACTCCTGAACTGTGACTGCCCTGGAGCAGAGACAAGGGATGAGTCATGAGTTAAAACCAAAACAACTTCCCTAAAAATACTTCCTGGCATCCCTTGCTGGCTCCTGCCCTGCACAAACACCCCGTGACTGCCTCTGGTGTGTGAGGAAACAACCCCACACCCCCCCAGTCCTGCCCCCAAACTGCCCCAGCAGAGCACCAGTTTTGGGAAGGATTCCCCAGTGCCCTCTCCCACCTCCCAGCCCAGACCCCCCAGCTCTGTCCATCCTCCCCCCAAGGCAGTGACATCTCTGCAGCCTCAGATGTCCCCCAAGTGACATCTCTGCAGCCTCTCCTGCTGCTCTGATTCCCAATCTGGAGGTGAGAGCTGGGGACCCACAGCCCTGGGGTGTCCCAAAGCCCGTGGGGAACCCTGTGGGGTCGTTATGCAAAGGCCTCGCTCCTTTGTGGGGTCTGGATTATGGTTTATAACACACAGAGCTGAACTGCAGAGCACATTTGGATTTTGTGGGTGCCATCAACAGCCTGGGGAGGAGCAGCTGGGCCAGGACCTGTGATGCCAAGGGGGGCATCACATCCCTGTTGGCATGAAATGCTGCTGGGTGAACCCCAAACCAGGGAGCTCATCCCTCTTTCCTGGCAGCAGCATCTCCCTCCTGCCACCCCAGCCCAGCCCCTGGGGGACTGTGAGAGCAGCGTGTCCCACTGCTGTCCCAGTGCAGAGCAGAGCAGGGGACACTTCCCTGTGGGTTTTGGGGGGATACTCCCCAGGGCTTGGCTCACACGTGCCCAGGAGTCAGGGGAGCCCCCTCAGGGGGGTGAGGGTGGTCTCAGCCCAGCTGCCACAGCCACCACTTGGCTGCAAATCCCATCTTTTATTGTGGTAATTGCCAATGCTGAAAATCAAATTACTCCAGGCAGAGATAAGGCTGAGGCCCAGCCCCACACTGGGGAGGAAGGGGATTTGGGGAAAGGAGCTCTTTATCACAGGGATGCAGAGGAGAAAGGGATGGGAAGTACAAGGAGAGCAGTTGGGGATTTGGGTGGTTTTATGCAGCCTGATTTGCTGGTGGGGAAACAAAGAGGGTCTGCCCAGTCAGAATAATCAGTTTTATTCTTGCCTTTGCTCAAGCTCTTTCACCCCCAGTTCCTCCACTCTCAGCCCAGTCGGAACCTCTGGCTGTGTATCCACCTTCTCCAGGAGCCAGGACACGTTTGGGATTGGGGGTGCAGACCAGGGTGGGTTTGGGGGCCCAGGACACAGGCTGGGGCTGCACTGGCAGAGCAGGGAAAGCTGTGCCACCATCCTGCTGCTTTCTGCTGTTTCCAAATCCCAAACCCACCCAGTCCCCTGACATGGCACAGCCTCACCCCCAAAATCTCCCCAGTGTGGCCCCACCAGCTCCCATCCCATCCTGTGCTGGCTGCAGAGCTCTGCACACCTCCAGGCCTGGCTGTGCTTCAAGCTGGGAAGGATTTATAAATATTTAAGCAAAATGCTTTCAGCATGATCCATGTTTGGTGTGTGCTGCTCACACCGAGCCTGGAACAGGGAGAGAACTGCGTGGGCACCGCCCCACCCCCTGCCCTGTGCCGGGGCAGTGCTACCCACCTTGCCCTGGCCTCTGGGGGGAATTCCTGGTTTATCAGCCCCCTGGAAAGGCAGGCCCGTGTGGGGGCTCCTGGAGAGGTCACCTGGCTGCCTCCTGGCGAGGTCACCTGGCTGCCTCCCTGTGGGAGAGAAACCTCCAGCAAAACAGGGATGGAAAACACAACTTGGCCACAACGCGTGGCTGCTCGACAGTTCTGACCCCCCACCACGACCACCTTTTCCTTCCCAAAGGCCTCCCCTTGCCCAGGCCCAGGCTGTCTAATCCACCTCCCTCCCTGCACAGCAGGATCCCGAATATCCAACGGGAAAATGGGACAATCTCAGGTCTCCACAGTGCCAGGTACGATGGTCACCCATGGGTGCAGCCCCTCATGGCACAGCCTGCCCCTCAGTTCCAGCACTCCCAGAAGCTGCTGCCCCTTTTCCTCCCTCTCCTGGGAATTCCTGGATGAGACCAGGCTTTGCCCCGATCCCCTGCACCTTCGGGGACCCCCAGAAAGGGGGGTGGGAGGGACCCTTGGTGGCTGCGTGGGATCATCTCCCTTCAAAGCCCTGAGCTCAGCAGCTCTTCCCAACAGCACCAGCAGGAGCATCTTGGCTTGATCAGAGGGAAACTTTGCTCTGGAGGGGAGTGGCAGAAGCCCCAGCAGCTTTGCTCTGAAGGGTGATGTAACCACATTTCCCTCCTCAAAGATCCAAGATGAATTATTTAGACCTGTAGTGCAGCAGCTCTGCTGAATTATTTAGGAGGATTTGGATTTGTAGGCCAATGAAGCAGAAGCAAACTGAGCTGAGCAGCACATTGAATAGTCCCAGGAGGACACCAGGCCCCTTTTCCTCTCCTTTTTTGCCCTGGTGAGCAGCAGAGAAGCAGCCTGGACCTTGCTGGGGGTGAGTCCTGGGAGCCAGGCAGGCACAGTCAGCCAAACTGCTTTTTCCAGCAGAATATTTTTTGCTGCCCAACTGGTTATTGGCATGTGCAGGGCTGGGAGATAAGCATTGCATAACTGGTGAGTAATGCTGAGGAGGAGGGGAGGGGAGGGGAGGAGCAGGAGGAAAAGGCTGCAAGAGAGAAAACTTCTGCTCCTGAGCTCCTGGACCGGGACAGCACAGGGCTTGGGGTGTTCCAGGTTGGCTGATACTCCTGCTTCTAAGCCCAGACTGGGATCCCTGCTCAGCCTCCCACCTTCATCCCCTGACAGAACACCCCTCCACAAACCAGGAGCAGGGTTTGGGGCACAGGATGCCCTAGAAGATAAAATATTGAGGGTCTGTGTGTGTGTCTGTTGCCTTTTGTCTCAAATGCCCCCAGGAGCCAAATTTTCCAGCTTCTCTTTCTGGCCCTGAGGACTTGAAACTGTGTTTACTGTCAGCACTCAGGGAATGAAATGACACCAGGGTGGGGCTTTTGAAGAATTCCTGGTTGGGTGAGATCTGCATGGACAAGGGAGACTCTGTGGGGTGATGGGGTGTCCCAGATCAGTGCCAAGAACCACAGAGCAGCTCATCCCTGCTCCACCTTCACGGGCACAGGAGGTTCACTTTGAGACAAGCTTTGGTTACTCTGCAACAAACCTGAGGCTCTGGGGATGTGTTTTGGGCTGTCTCTGTTTCGGCATCAATCAAAGGAAGAGCCTGAAGAGCTCCCAAGATGTGCTCTTATCATCAACTGCAATGGGAAAGGAACAGATGAATCCCAGAAGTGGAAGAGGAAATATCAGTCTGTCTTTATAAGATGGGATGGGATATGATGTTCTCATGACCTTTGGAAGGCTTTTTTTTTCTTTTTTTCTTTCTTTTTTTTTTTTTTTCAGCTAAACTGGCTGGGATTGAAACCAGAGCTTTTTTGGCTGTTTCTCAGGGCTCCAGGAAAGGGAACTGGGAGCAAAGTCTGGTCTAAGTAGGCTTGAATTCACCAAGTGACTCTCTGCTGATGGGAATGCCAAGTGGAGTTTACTTTCCAAGCTGTGGCTGCCCCAAGTGTTCAAGGCCAGGTTGGATGGGGCTTAGAGGACTGGAAGGTGTCCAGCCCATGGCAGAGGGTTCAATAAGATTATATTTAAGGTCCCTTCCAACCCAAATCATTCTATGATTATTCTATTTTAGATTTTACCTGCAGTTACACAAGGAGACAGCACAGAGGAGCTGCCAAGTGTCCTGGGGGTGCCACGTTGCTTTGCCTGGCCCTTAAACCCTGGCAGGGAGGACACAGTTGGAGAGGATTATTTGACTGGATTCTCCCCTCAGCCTCAACCAAAACAAGAATTATCCCCAGCCCTGGCTGGGAAGGGCTTTGTGCAGCACAATGGGGACAATATCCCGGGCACGTCGGGGGGATCAGCTGCTGGCGGGGGCACAGCAGGGCTGAGCTGGTTGATTAATATGCAGGAACAGCCTTAAAGCAAAGCCCATAGGACACAGAAAGAGCCACCAGCAGCACCAGTCAGGATCCTCCTCAGCCACACACATGAGCTCTTCTCTCACTGTCTCACAGGGCATAGAATGGTTTGGGGTGGAAGGAAGGTTGTTTAGCCTGCAGAAGAGGAGGCTGAGAGGTGACCTCAGCACTGTCTGGAACTCCCTAAAGGGAAGTTGTGGCCAGGTGGGGGTTGGTCTCTTCTCCCAGGCACTCAGCAATAGGACAAGGGGGCACGGGNGATGGGGCAGCCCCAGCTACCCTGGGCAGGCTGCTCAGGTCACTCTCACAGTGTTTAGGGCTGGTTTCAGTCCTGCACTCCCTCTGTGAGCACACAAAGTCCCTGCAGCTCCAACACAATTATGCCCGAGGAGCTCCCCAGCCTAATTATCCTTTGTAATCCACCTGCCCAGCTGAAAGAACCCAACACCAAACCCTCCTTCTCTGCTGCATTCCACACGCCAATCCCCAGGCAGGGCCAAGCACAGCTCTGCCCACAGCGGGGTGTGAGATTCCAGGGAGGGGGAACCAGTGCAGGATTTGCTGCTCTGGGGAGGGATGGAGGAGGATGCTGACCAGCATTCAGCAATCCCGAGGACACACCCCAGGCCTGAAGTCCCAAATCCCAGCTCTGACATCTCCAGAAAGGCTCAGAGCCTTGGACAGAGCTGCAGCCACTTTCTCTCCACCTGGAACACCTGAGCAGGTGGGTTTGGGAAGCAAAGCTGGGCATGTGCAGGCAGAGCCCCCGTGTCCCCCACACCAGGGGGGCTGGGACACCCCCCTGTGTGGCCCCAGCTCTGCCCACCCTGCCTGGCTCCCAACCCCAGCTCAGGGATGTCCCTTCCCTGCACCACCAGCACTTCCCACCCTGGTTTCACATCCTGTGTTGCTGTTTAAAATGGATGTGCAAAAATAAAGGTGCTGTTTGTCATCCTGGTGGCCTCATCCTGCTCCTCCAGGCACCACCTGAGCCCTCCAACCCTCCAGAGTGTTTCTGGGTTCATTTCCTTTGCCCAGCATTGCCTCACTCTTCCAGTATTGCTTCATGACTCTGTGGGGGAAAAAAGTCATTAAATACACCTACTTCTTGCTTTTATCACCGATCTTATTATCTTGTAATTCCCTCCCAGAGCAGTAAATTAGTACGAACTAAGTTCCATCCAATTTTAATGGATTTGTAAATAATCTGGTAGTAAAAAAAAAAAAAAGAAGAAAAAAAAAGAAGAAAAATCCTGCATAGTCTTTATCCTAAAATATAAGGGAGAAGGGACTTTCATTCAATCTATCTGTGCAAATCCACTTAGGGCTGTGTCCAGGATGACTGTGCTCAGCGATTAAGGAAGACTCAAGTGGAAGGGATGAGGGTGTGAGTCACTCCCCCACTACCTGTGCCAGTGCCCAGCACCAGCTGGAGGTGCCAGACGTGAGTAAAGTGGGTGAACATTTCTCTGCCCAGATCTCCTGCAAGGAAACAAGTCACTGGTGTTTCAGCCCCTTGTAGGGGTTTTTTGTGGTGTTTCTTTTGTTGTTTTTGTTTTGGGTTTTTTTTGTTTGTTTGGGGGTTTTTTGTGTGTTTTTGGGGGTTTTTGGTTTTGGGGGTTTTTTTCCCAGAGTTGGGTTTTGCTGGAGGAATTTTTAATCTCTGTTAGTGAAGGTGGGAGACAGGACAGTGTTTGGGGTGGGGGGTGGTTTCACCACAGCTCAGCTCCCATCATGGACAAATCCAAGTTCCACACTGAGCTGGGAGCACAGAACGCCCCCAGGAATTCGGGTGCGGATCTGCCTGAGCACCCCATGGACAGCCAGAACTTGTGCTCCTCAACAACCAAATCTCCACGAGGATTCTTCGCTGTTTCTCTCCGGGGCTCCCTTGCCCTGGGAAAGCTTCCAGGTGACTCGGGCTGGGAGGCAACACCCCCTCCCTGGTCAGACTCGTTTGCGGGGGCGAGGACGCGGCAGACGGACAAGCGCTGACACGACCAGCGGCTGGATGAGCCGGGCACGGGGAGTTCCAGCCCAGGAGGAGCCAGGACCGGACCAGTGGGGTGGGAACACAGCTCCCCCATCCCGGCAGGGACAGTCAGGGGACACAGCAGGGCCCCCTGCCACCCTGTGTGCCCCCACCTCGGTGGTTGAACTCCTGAGCTCCTGGCTGCAACCTCTGCCCGAGTCAAGAGGATTCCTGGAAAGCCGCACGTCCAACCGCTGGCCCATCTGGTACAAATAAACTTCTTGGCTTGGCCGCCTTGTTTTGTTACAACTGAACTATAGAAACACGAAGCTCGGCTCGACTGAAAATGAATCATAATTTCTTTTTATGCCTTTTCCCCTTGAGTGGAATCCTGCTCAGCCATTCCTCTGCGCTCACGTGAATGTGCTTTCTCCTCCTTCTCCCTCTCCCTCTCCTCCCCCTCTTTCTGCTTCTCTCCCTCCCCTCCTTCTTCTTCTTCTTTTCTTCCTCTTCTTCCCTTCAATTTTTAGCTCCCAAAATAGCAAATTCCAGCTGACTGTGCTTTCAAGGCAGCGAGGCACCCGCAGGATTGTGGGAGCGTTGCTCAAATCAGCAGAGAAACCAACTAAGCTGCCAGGAAACTATATTAAAAAAAGCAGGGGGTGGATCCCGTCTGCCGAGCGCCAGCTCCATAAATCAAAGCCCTGCGGTCTGTGCCGGGCTCCAACCTCCCTTCTCCCGGGCTCCACCCCGGCACAACCATTCCTGCTCGGTGTCAAACGCCCTGGCAGAGGGAGCTGAGGGCTGGGGTTCAGGATGCACCTCCTGCCTGTTCGTGGGGTGCCCCTGGGGCTCCACCAGAGGGACCAGAGCAAACCCCAGTGCCGAGCCCAGGCTGCTCTCCCCGAGCTGTGCCAAAGGCAGGCACACATCCGTGGCACACCTCTGTGGCACACATCCTGGCACACATCCATGGCACACATCCGTGGCACACATCATGGCACACATCCATGGCACACATCAGTGGCACACATCATGGCACACATCCGTGGCACACAGCCCCATCCCACGGCGCCCCATCAGCTGACCAGTTTCAGACTGGTTTAGTCCCTGCGGTCCTCTCGTTCCCGGGGGTCCTGCTGGGCCGCTGTGCTGCTGCAGGGGCTCTGTGTGCTGCACCCAGGGGGGTTTGCCAGCTGATTTTGGGCAGAGCGCGGCTGCCACTCTCCTGCCAGGCACAGGACTGGGGCTCCCATCCTTCCCGGCCCCATTCCCTGTTGGCAGGAGCAGCCACGGGGCTCAGGGAGCTGCCGGAGCGGGGGGATCCCCCTCCCTGCATACCTGACCGCGACACAGCCCCGCAGACAAGTCCAGATGTGCTTCCAGCTGCCCAGCGAATTCCTGAGCGCTGCGTCATCGCCCAGGGCAAACAGGCCGGCTCGGCACGACCTGCCTCCTGGAGGGAGAGATTAACGACCAGGTGAGGAAGAAGGAGGCAAACAGACTTCCCCAGGGAGAGATGTGCAGGGAGGGAAGGGATGTGGGAGCAGAACTGCGCCTCCAGCCCTGTTCCAGGCTAGCAGGGAGTCGCGGGATGCATTGAGTGCGAAGTCTGAAAGTTTCCGGGGAAATCTGCTCTGATTCTTCCTGATCCTGGAAAAAATCACATCTGCACAAGCAGGAAAGGCCTTATGTGTGAACAAGCACAGCTGCTTGGGCTACAGAAACTGGGGCCAGCCTGTATGGCTGCAGGAAGGTGATTTATAAAGCAGGGAAGACCAGGGGTTTCCCTTTGGGCATCCCTGGCACCGATCAGCACTCGGGTGAGGCCAGGAGGGGTCAGGAGGCCGATGCCCCCTGGGTCTGCACCTTGGCACAGCAATTCCCAGCGCCACCGATTCGGTTCCCCGTGGTCAGAGGCCTTGGGAACGTGTCCTTATTTCTGCCGTGAAGGACTAGTTGTGACATGAGCCGGTCACACCCCGGTGCTCGTCCCAAACGGGAGATATTTGGAGCCTCGGCTTCAAGTCCTTGCTCCGAATCAGGCAAAACAGGAACTTCAGCCCGGACCTTTCCCGGCCGGTGCCGGCTGCTTCCCCCGGGCTCTCGGCTCTATTCCCCAAGAGCTTACCAAAGCGCCAGACTCAATCGCAGAGGCGGGACAGTCCAAATCCACGCGCGTCCCACCTCCCACGCCCCCCATCACCTCTCCCCTCTCCTTCAGCATCTGCGCCTTCAGACCGAGCAGCGAAACTCCCCCTTCCCCGCGGGCCCGGGGCGGGCAGAGGAGGGGCTGGGGGGTCCGGGGGCCGGCACACAAAGCCGGGGGCTGCGCCGGGGCGGGCCCGGTGCGCGGCTCGGGGCTCGAGGCTCCTCCTCCGCC
Organism: Sakesphorus luctuosus; assembly: GCA_013396695.1. Taxonomy (NCBI): domain Eukaryota; kingdom Metazoa; phylum Chordata; class Aves; order Passeriformes; family Thamnophilidae; genus Sakesphorus; species Sakesphorus luctuosus. The sequence continues at coordinate 10,115 of VWZD01006478.1, forward strand.
GCCGCCAAGCCGGGGATGCTGCGGCCGGGCCGGCACCGGGAGCCCCGCGCAGCCCCGCGCCGCGCCCAGGAGCCAGCGGCCACCCGAGGTGGGCACGGGGGGCACCGGGGGGGCCGTGTCCGGGAGCTCCGAGCAGGGGGACGAGGCGGGGATGCGGCGGGGANGGGAGGACCGAGAGGGGTCGGGACTCCCCGCACTGCGATGAGGGCGCGTCGCTTTGGGGTGAAACCCCCCAAGCCCCGCCGGGCACAACGGATGCCCCGCAACGCTTCCCTCCCGGGGAGGGGACGCGGGGCTCGTGCACAAAGGGTCGGGGTCGCCCCCGGGAGCGGCTGGACTCGCCCCCGTCCCCGGCTCACATCCCTCTTCTGCCCGGCCAGAGCCGCCCGCGGCTCCCCCGGGGCTCAGCTCTGGCTTTTCGCTTCCCTCTGAAGTCTGGAAAACTTCTTTTTCGCACGGCAGCGAGAAAATTCTGCGTGTTCAGCACCTCAGTGCGGCTGCCTCAGGTTACAGAGTGCCCAAACTCCCCGGGAAGGGAAAGGAAGGAGCCGGATGCCTTTGGTTTGTTGTCATCAGCACGGAGCCATCCCGGGAGAAGGGGCTGCGTGCCCGTGTAGGAATTCCGTGCCGGCAGAGCCCGTGTGAGCACGGGCAGCGCGGGTGGCACGGGATTAGGCAGTGCCCGGCGTGGGCATCGGGCACCTCTGTGGGAAACGCCGATCGCACCTGGATGCGGCATCATCCAAGTCCAGCCAGGGGTGGCTGGAAGGGGTTTAACCTTCCCTTGGGCGGCTCTGGGGGCTCCCCTCGGGCTGTGCTCGCTGTGGATTCGCAGCCAGGTGGAAGCGCGGGCGGGAGGTCAGTGCCAAGCGGAGGCTGCTCAGCTCGCGCAGCGCCCGCGCAGCTCCGGGAGAGCTGGGGATTAACCTCGCCTTTAAAAGCGGTGCTGGAGAACTGCCACGGCTGTGGCAGAAGTCAGCTCTGGGCTGTCACTGCTCACCCCTCCGACACTCTGTGCTCAGTGCCAGACCTGAACATCCAGTGGGTGCCAAGCCCAGAGATGGGTCAGGCTCAGGACACTCCTGTCCTTGCTCAGCCAGCTGAGGAGTGTCCACCTTGCTGTCTCCATACAGCACAGACACCTGTTTGGGCTCTGCAGAGACCACTTTGCTTTTTCTCGTGGTTCAGGAGTCTCTGGCCACATGACACGCCCCCAGTGGTGTGGCAGGAGGGTCCCACAGGGCCCTCCCAGCTCCCATCCAGATTCCCCCCCAGGGATGTGCCCACATGCCCCTTACCCACCCCATCCCTGCTACACATCCCTTACTCCCCAGCGGAGTTTGCATTTGATTTCCCGCTGTCCCCTTCTGCCCCCACCCCTCTGGTTCCAGTGTCAGCCCCTTCCAGCACTGCCAAGCCCTCCCTGGGCACCTCCTCAGCCAAGGCTGCCCCGGCAGAGCAGCCCTGGGATGGTTTCCTCTTTCTCGTGTTCCCAAGTCAGGCCTGTGACCTCCTTCCCAGTGTGCCTGGGTGTGCTCGGGGGGACCAGCCCCTGACCCATTTTCCAGAGCAGGCTGTTTCCATGGCTGTCCAAATTCCTCCCCAGAGCTTGTTTTCCGCACTGAAGGCTGCGGCAAGTGGAATATGAGCAGGGAAAAACACTCTTCGTGAGCCTCCACTATCTGCCATCGCTCCAGACACTGATTAACCTCCCTTTGAAATCCCTGCCAGGGCAGAGCCTGTCCGGCTGCTCCTCGCCCACTCCCAGTCTCCCACGCCAGCCCGAGCCCTGGCCGTGCCCCTGCCACACTCTGAGCCCCTCCTTGTGCCCAGCTCACCCCTCTACCCTCAGCCAGGCGTTTCTAGAGGGCTGCAGAGCCCTTCTTTAGCCGCTCTGCCCGTGCAATTAATCACCAGGGCCATTAATCGGTGGGACAAAGGACTCTAAGTGCAAACCCCTCACCGCAGTCAGCGTTGGGGGGGGGACACACAATTAATGGCAGCTGCAAAAGCGCACTCGGGGCCACAATCGCGGGCTCTGGGGATGCTCTGAGCTGCCTTGCCCTCGGAGCCCCCAGCTGTGCCCGCAGCGCTCCTGCTGCCCGGGTGACCCCCTCCCCTTGGCACCCCGGGCTGCTAAATTGGGCTCGAGTCGTTCTCTCCCACCCACCCGTTAGTCACTCTTCCCTGGCAGGCGGCGCTGGCAGCGGTGGGAGGCAAATGCATGTGAGACTCAGGCAGGGAAATGCGAGCTCCAGAAAAGCCAAGCTCCTCCACGAGCCACCAAAGCGGGCGCAGGGACTTGCAGGGCAGAATTCCTGTGCTGAGGGGCAGATTCCCCCACCCCAGGGTTGGGCAGAAGGGGGGAACCCAGTGCTGGCAGATGCAGGAGCTCAGAGCATCCTGTGCTGAGGGGCAGATCCCCCCACCCCAGGGTTGGGCAGAAGGGGGGAACCCAGTGCTGGCAGATGCAGGAGCTCAGAGCATCCTGTGCTGTCCCAGCAAGCTGCTGCTCCCCCATCCTGCACCTCCCTCGCTCTGCTGGTGTATCCTCAGCCCTCAGTCCCTGTTTTCCCCCTCTTGGAAAGCCTCTGTGTTGTGGTGGGCAGGTCCAGTCATGCTCAGCACACGCTCAGGGGAGGCATGTGCAGCACGCAGGGGTGGGCAGAGCAGCCATGCTGGGGACAACAGGCAGCCAAACCCAGGATCACCGACCTGCTTCCCTTGAGACCATTCCAAAAAGTCTCCAGGGTCCCTCTTTGGGCCACTCAGTCACCCCCAGACAGCCTGGCAGAGCTCAGTGCCTGTGCTACAAGGTGCTGCGTGGACAGGTGTGAAAACATAGTAGCACTGCGGCTATTCTGGGAAAGTGGTGCTAAAACTGGTGCTAAAACTGGTGCTAAAACTGCTCCTGAAGCAGCCCAGGCTGGCAGAGACAGGCCCATGGCCCTACATGGCTCCATAACAGCAACATGCCCTGAACTCCAAGCCTGGGGACCTTAATCCTGCAGCACTCAGGGAAAACCTAACCCTGACAGGAAACCTGGGGGCTTTTTTTCCTGCTTCTCCCCAAAACCACTGACTTGCATGTTTATAAAATATTTCTTTCTCTTGGGAATTCTTAAAATCCACCCCCCTGCCTCATTTATTTTGTCGTTCACATTTGCCAGCTGCCCTCAGGTTTGCTGTGGTGGCTTTTCCCAGAAGATGAGGAGGTAGAGGAGCTGTGGAAGGGGCAGGATGGAGGGAGGAGGCCCCAGGTCAGGGAGAGCAGCAGTGAAGGCATGGAAGGGGTAGGACAGAGGGACCTGTGGAAGGGGCAGGATGGAGGGAGGAGGCCCCAGGTCAGGGAGAGCAGCAGTGAAGGCATGGAAGGGGTAGGACAGAGGGACCTGTGGAAGGGGCAGGATGGAGGGAGGAGGCCCCAGGTCAGGGAGAGCAGCAGTGAAGGCGTGAGGCTGGGAGTGGGCAGGACCTCAGTGGACGGTTTCCATCAGGGATTAGTTAAAAATAGCTGGGAATGCACAAAGATTTGGCACGTGGTCCACAAAGACTTTCCTGCACAGCTTGTTGGCTGCTGTTGGGGTTTTGTGCTTGCTCACTCCACTGAGAGGAGCCCCCTGTGAGCAGGAAGGGTGAGCAATGCCCAGATTGGCTGTGGGAAGCACTGAATGGGCTCAGCCTGAGTTTGGGGAGCCAAATCCAGGGGAACCTCAGCACTGTCTGGAAGTGCCTGAAGGGAAGTTGTGGCCAGCTGGGGGTTGGTCTCTTCTCCCAGGCACTCAGCAATAGGACAAGGGGGCACGGGGGGCTCAAGCTCTGCCAGGGGAAATTGAAGTTGGAGATCAGGTAGAAATTCTTTGCAGAGAGAGTGCTGAGGGATTGGAATGGGCTGCCCAGAGAGGGGGTGGATTCCCCATCCCTGGAGGTTTTGAAAGTGAGCTTGGCCGTGGCACTGAGTGCCATGATCTGGTGACGGGACTGGAGTTGGCCCAAGGGTTGGACTTGATGATCTTGGAGGGCTTTTCCAACCCAATCCATTCTATGATTCTGTGATTCTATGAAGAGCTGCACAAGGTGCTGGGATTCCTGCAGAGCTGCAGGAGCAAATGCTGCCTCTCTCTCACTGGCTCCTCTCAGCTGCGTTCTCAGCCTGACCTTCATCTTCCTCACAGGCAGAAGTTTTCCTCCTGAGCTAAAAGATCTCCCTTGATCTCGTGGTAGCAGCACAAGGCCTCAGTGGAAGGCAGCTCCTTCCACCAGAGGGGACCAATGCCTGGGCACACTCTTAGATAACAGGATTTTTAATGATTTACAGAAAAGCTTTATCTCCTGAGCCTCTGACTTCTGCAGAATGGAGCATCTCTCCCCACTGGGCCCTGACAGTGCTCAGCTCTGAGAGCTGGAGAGGAGCTTTCACCCCTGTCCCTCAAAAAGAAAAAGCCTCCCAGATGTGCCCCTGGTGATCGCCAGAGCTGTTGTTGCCATCACTGTTTTCTCAGTTATTCCACGTTTCCCAGATGCAGAGCTATGGATTTGGCCACTTGCCTAAGCAAAGATAACCCTGTCAGAGGTTCTAGCTCAGGATGCCAGTTGGAAAGAACATTTAGATATTTAATTGCCCTTTTATTTTAGTGAGCCAACAGCCAGAAGTGTCTCCACAGACCTGCTCCTCCGAAATCCAAGTGCCTGTGTTTAGTTTTTTAAACAATTTAGTGACGTCTCTCTAAGCCAGTTAAGGGATGATCTCCTTTAAAGGTTAATTGAATATTCCTTGCAACTTTGATGCACATTTCTCTGTTGAGAGAATTGCTCTATTTGGCAGCCAGGCATTAAAGGGGTGGTTTTCACCACGGGCCAAGTCTGAGAAACAGAGGAGGAGGAAAATAGGAAGCGAGAAGGGAATTTGCCTTTCTTTTTTTTTTTTTTTTTTCTCCTTCTCCTGCTGCTGCTGCTGCATTGAAGCTTTGAGCAGAGCAGGGATAGGGATGCAACCCTCTGGAGAACGAGAGAGAGCTGAAGGATGAGGAGACAGCAGCAGCAGATGCTCTTGCAGCAAGGACTGGGTTTGGCTCATCAAACATGTGCAAGTTGCCTTTTCTCAGCTCCCACTTGACTGACCATCAGGCAGGGGACAAAAATACCCAAACTGAGACAAAACCACGGTGTAACTGGTATCACAAACAGGGCAGGGCAGCACAGAAATCATCCCAGCTCAGTTTTGGAGCTCAGCTTTGTTAAGCCAAGCCCAGGTGTGACACAGAGTTCAGTTTGCTGGAAGATCTTTAGGTCCTACCTCAGAGAAGTTCTTCCTCTGATACTCCCAGTTTTCCTAAGGGTAAGGACAGAGATTGAGGGGTTTCAGCTGCTGCCAGGGCCAGTTGTTTCCTCCTCCTGTTTCTTAGACAATCTCAAACCTGTGATTTTAGGAATATGCCCCAAACCAGCCCCTGGATGCTCATGGAATCACCTTCCAAACCATCACCAGAGCAAGGGTGAGCTGGTCTGACCTGCACCCTGCCAGGGCTTCTGATGCATCTGGAACCCAACAAGGCTGAGAGACAGCAGCACAAACTTGCTTTATGGCCCCCAGATACAGCAAGGAGGAGCCAAAAGTGACACCTAGAGGAGGTGAAGGACCAGAGAGGAGACCCAGCTGGGCCTCCCGAGCACCAGGACAGCCAGGGAAGGTGAGCTGGGCAGTGTGGCCATCAGGAGCGTGGAGGCAATGCCAACCATGCTCCTGGCTGCTTTCCAACTGCCTGGGAGAGGGGGAGAGACAATAAAAAGCAAGGAGATTGCAAACAGAGCCCTGTCTCCATGGCAGCCTGTGGCACAGCTTCTAAATTTTCCCTGTGCATGGAGAGGATGCTTCTCCCCTGTATGTTCTGGGGGGAGTTTTGCAGCAGAAAGGGCCCTAGCCCAGCGTTTGCTGGTGGCTGGGGAGGTTGTGGCTCGTGGAAGGAACCCTTGGTGCTTGGCATAACCTGGGGGCACTGGACTCACTGTCCCTCATCACAGTTTTATCCATAACTGGAGGGATGGAGGAGACACGTGCAAAGCCTGTGAAAGCAAAAAGGCTGGGAGGAAAAGTATTTCGGGCTCATCTCAAGTTACATGAAGTTCTTGCTATTTTTAGCTGGGCAGAACAAAGCCTTTCCATCAATTAGACCCCGGGGAAGGTGTGTGGGAGGACATGGAGGACACCAGACCCCACCGGCCTGGGAGCTGAACGGGCTCTGCTGGGCACGGGGCAGGAATTCCAGGACAGCATCCTCCCAGCTGCCCATCCTGCAGGAGGCACAGGAGCCCCTCAGCTGCCTCAAGCAAACCAGTGCCCTGCAGGCAGGTTTTTTGGGTGCCCCCCTCCCACCCTGGCAGATTGTGCTGTGCAGGGTCGGAAATAGATGTGTGAGAAGGGCCTGGCGGCTCCCAGTGAAAGTTGTCACCCACCCTGGCACCACCTGCCAGCCCCAGATGGCTTCCAAAATAACCAAACCCGGCCTCCTGCACCTGCTGCCTCACAGGGATGGGCCACCCTGGGTGGGACCTGCTGGGAGGTGTTTCCCTGGCAGTGGGGGCCTCTCTCCCCAGCAAAAACCTCCCCCAAACTTGCCCTAAACAGGGGGATCCTGTCTCAGTGTGTGCTGGTGACACAGAGGGGTCATCATGGATCTGATGGTCCCTGGCATGGCAGGGCACTGAATTCACCAATGTGTCACCATCCAGGTATGCCCAGCCAGTGCCCAAACCTGCAAAAGACAAAAGCAGGACCAGCATTTGTGAGTTCCCAATTAGCAGGGCTTTAATTGCAGTATTAGTTGCTCATTAGTGGGAAAAGCCAGATGCTTGGAGGAATTAACTAAGCTGAAAAGATCTTTCTCCCCAGCCCAGGAATATTTAAGTATGTCTCATACAAGTGTTTCCTTTGTACCCAGAGCATGACTGATATGACTCGTGTGGGTGCTGTGCTCAGCTGTTGAATCACTGATGAGCTCCCAAATCCGTGTGACAGGAGGCTGCTGGCAGGAGTGGGAATAAATCTGGGCAGATCTGGGTGGCACAGGTAGGGTTTGACACGTGGTGGAGGGAAGGCTGGAACCTGGAGGGTCCTGGAGTTAATGGCACCTAAAACAGAGGGAGAAAGAATTTGGGCTCTGGTCTGAGCAGGGAGCTGGGAGTGCCACGGGTAGGACTGAGGGCTGCAACTCCCTGCAGGCTGCTGGGCCAAATACTGACTTCTCCTGGGAATTAACAGCTGCTAGCTGGGACCTTTCAGCCACCAGCAACAAGGTTTGTCTCACCTTTATGTCCTCCTGGGGCTATGAGACAGAAAGAATAATCCATCCCTTTTGCAGCCCGTGTATGTGCTGGTGCTGAGCCTGGGCTCAGAACTGCCCAGGCAGTGTTTGCTGCAGAGAAAACACGAGGCTCTGCAGAAACACAGACGTTGGGAGTCACAGGACTCTGCTGACACCAGTGCTCTGTGGGTTGAGCAATGTCCTTGGGCAGGGCCAGGAGCCTGTCCCTCCACAGGGAATGGCAGGAGCAGTGTGGAAGCAGGAAGGGCACGGTGGGGGTGGAGGCCAGACCCTCTAAAGCTCACCCTGCCAATGTGATTCACTGTTCATTTGAGAAATTCCTCTTCTTCTAGGACTGGCTTCCCCAAACACAGCTCAGACCAGTCACCTCAGTCCCACCTACATCCTCACAGGGATGATTTCACCTGCTCGCCCAGCAAAGCCACTTGTTGGCACATCCCTGGTCAGGGTTGGTGCCTCCATCGTTTCATGGATGGAAGAGAAGTGTCCACGGCTTCTCCAAGCCCTCCCCAAAGCTGGTGCTGAATTCAGCATTGAGGTTTGGTTTTTCCATCAGGAGGAAGGGTGACAGAAATGCCCCTGCCCTGAGCCACCCACCCAGGAACTGGGTGCAAAGCGACAGCACTTGGTGCTGCTGACGGGCTTTGAAACGGAGGCAAATTGCTTGTTTTAGTCTTTTTTCCCCACTGAGCAGTTGCACCTTCACCCCCAGGGCCTGCAGCAGCATGACCAGCTGCCAGGGGACACTGGCAGAGCCTCGGCACAGCCTGGGTTGGCACAAAGCCCACCCAACCCCCTGCCAAAGGCACTGCTGGCCCCTCTAACAAGCACCAGGCAGGGGGTGTGAATTCTCTCAGTGTTCATTGAAACAACATTAAGTGTGATGGACTCCTGGGCTATTAGAGTGGATGTAACATGTAATTGAGGCTGGTTATTCTTCCTCTGGAGTGTCCCCCTTCACTGCTGGCAGATCAGGGCGGAACACATGGTGTGTGCTTTGTGCTGCCCGCGCTCCATTCACTGCCGGCCGCCCATCCAAACGAGCCCAATGAATGGCACTGAATGGGAGGGCACAATGGAGTGGAGTGAATGAAAGCCTTGTCGTGGGGCCCCGAGCCACAAAGGAGCCCCACGGGCCGGCGCCTGCCCGGGCAGGCTCTGAATTCACCCCCATTAGCGCCGGGAAAGGGGCAATTACAGGCTGGGGGCAAGGTCGGCTCTGCTGGTGGGGTCTCCAAGCCCTTAGAGCTGCCATTTCTCTGGAGATTGAAATGAGCAGGTTTTGGAGAGCCTGGGTGCAGCTGGGCACGGGGAGGGCAGGCAGGGCTGGAGCAGAGAGTGGCAGATGCTCACACAGCCCTGGGTGCGCTTAAAGCCTAAGTCGGATGCTGCAGGTAACACGTGTGTGGCTTTTTACCATGGAAATGCCCACATTTCCCCCCGGGGCCGCATTCCTGGTGTCTCAAAGACCCAAATCACCGCGTCAAACAGGGGCACAGCACCTGGCAGCGATCGAGGCAAAGAGGAAGGAGGCTGATCCCGGAGCCAGGCTCTTGGCAGCTGCTCCTGTATTATCTGTGCATCTCCCAACAAACACCCAAATGTGTGGGAGCATCTGCACAGAAAGGATGAATAATAATTCAAGAGGGAAAAAGAGTAGGCGAGAGATTGCAGGGAAGAAGGAAGCTTTGGCATTCCGAGGGGGAAAGAACAGGATCAGCAGGGAGTGAGTGACACTGCAAAGCCTGGGAGGAAACGAAGGCTCTTGCGAGGGTGACCTGTTGGGGACGGTGGAGGGAAAGCTGCTGCCTGCGAAGAAAACTCTGCAGGGAAGAGGGAAAAGCTTCAAAGAAGCAGTGCTGGAAGGAGATAAGATTAAATTCCTGCAGCCCATTCAGGAAGGAGGCGATGGGAGAGCTGCTCTCCCACGTGCAGGGAAGGCATGACTGGGATGACGAGATGCCATTCATTTTTCCCCCCTCTTTCTGCACAAGCAGGAGTGGGAACATCCACGTGCTCAGCCCCGTGCCCGTGGGTTTAGCCCACACTGCCTGCATCTTTTTGGGGGGTCTGTCCCCCAGCAGCACTGCCGGACCCCCCCAACACCTCCCCACTTCACCTGTGGGGTGGGACTGGATCTCCAGAGGTTCTTTCCAGCCCTGACAGTTCAGTGTTTCTGTGATTCCATGGGGTTTGTTCGCAGCCCCCGAAGGGCTGTGGAGCACAGACACTGCTCGGGGGGTCCGGCTCGTGCTGCAGCCCCCGGCCCCCTCCCCATCGCGGCGCCGACAAAAGAGCCTTGAAGGGCTCATTTGCCGGGGGCGGCGGAGCGAGAGGGGAAGGCTTGTGCCTTTGCTGGCTTTCTGTCCCCGTTAATTGGTGAGTGACAGGGCAAATCACGGCTCAGAGTAATCACATTTAGCGCCGGGAGCCAGGCGGGGCCGCGGCTGAGCTGGGGGAGTGCAGCGTGTGGCTCTGGGGACAGAGCCAGGCTGGCGTGGTGACATTGCCACCGCAGCTGCCCGTGCTGGGACATCCCCATCGCCATCCCCATCCCCATCCCCATCCCATCCCATCCCATCCCCGTCCCCGTCCCCATCCCCATCCCCATCGCCATCCCCATTCCCATCCCATCCCATCCCATCCCATCCCATCCCATCCCCATCCCCATCCCCATCCCCATCCCCATTCGCTGCACTCTCAGTATCACTTAGATTTAATTTTTGCCCCTCAGCCCCCTTTTTACACTTTGCAACAATCCTGACCTGACCCAGCTGTGCCTGTTGCCAATTTGCAGCCCCCTAAAATGCATACATGTATCCATGCAGCTACATCCCTGTGGATGTCCAGAATGCCTGGGGTTTGGTTGGCTCAGCAAACCCGTCTGCTCCCTGCAGAGCCACAGGGTCACTGGATTTGATGCAGGGGAGATGTAAACGTGAGGCTGAACAAGGAAGGGGACTCTTTTTGGAGGTGCCCCAAAGCTGGAGCAGGAGCCTGTGCCCTCCCAGCTCTGCTGGCTCCAGAGCCTTCTCCTTTCTGCCATCATCGCCCATGAATTCCAACTCCTCCACAGGTTTCAAAGTGTTCATTTTTAAATGGAAAGAAGGAAGGAGAAGAATAAGACGTGCCCAACCCTCTCAGGCATGTGTGGGAGGGTTGGGATTGATTGAAACACCTCCTGCCAAGAGGCTGGAAAGTCCCAGCTCTCCCTTCCCCTGTTTCTCCCATTTTCTCCCACAAAACCAAGGGCACATCCATCCAAGGGGACAGTGAGCTTGGAATCCCTGGAGCGCCAACTCCATGCACGCTGAAACCCTCTGTTTTAGGGGATCAAACCTCCCACTTACCTGGGCCATGGGTGCATGTAAATCCACACAGGTGTAAAACATGGGCACAGGTGTGTGCCAGGGCACCAGGGCTGCTCCCTGGCACGTGTTGAACCCTGTCTGGGGATGCTGTCGCTGCAGTTGGCAGCTCTGCTGCTCTGACACTGCCTTTCCCCCCTGCAGACACACACACGGGCGGTGTCAGGAACACACTGAGCCTCCTGTGCCAATTATCCCCTTCCCTGCAGCGATTCCACCCCCTCCCTGTGCACGTTGTGCCTCTTCCCCTGCGAGAGTGAATGAAGCCAAAGTCATTTATCACTTCTAACACATCAGCATCCCGGCAGCAGCTCAGACCTTACTTACTCCTCTTAATCTCCCAAAAATGGATTTAGGGATTAAAGCGGATAGTCTGTCTCTCTAGGACTTTCCTTTGACACTTAATCAATCTGGGTGCTCGGGGCACGGAGAAAAGGAAGTGAATAAAGCTGAGGGATGAGCACAGGTTGGTGTCACCCTGTTTGGGATGCAGGAGCTGGCACTGGAGCAGGTGTAAGGCAAGGATGGGAAAAACAGAGGAGTGACTGCCTGGAGCTTGATGAGGCAGCGAGGATGCCCTGGCACCACCACCCAACCAACCCTGTCCCACTGCCAGGAGGCACTTTGGATGCCCTGGATTCCCGTTTGGGTGATAAGAGCTGAGCTTGGGGTAGCTCTGGGAAAGAGCTGGATCACACAGTGCCTACACTGGGAGCTCTGAGCTATTCCAAACACAGCAAGGAGCAGAAATGTTTCCTCCTTATCCTCTGCAAACAGGATTTAACTTATTTGGATTATGTGCTTTCCCCCTTCTCTCCCTAATTACCCAGATGGAAAGTGCATCTCCATTAGAGCCCTGGCACTGGGAGCCAAACACCACAAAGGCCACCAGGAGCTGGGGGTTTATTTCTTCTATTTTTTCCCCCACAGCAAAGAGGAGGAGCACAGAGTCCCACAGACCTCTGATCCCTAATCACAACACTCGGCACACACACACAAGGCCTCTTGTCCTCTGAAGTGCTGCACAGACATTAAGTGTAATTAAGCCTCACAGCTTCCCTTTTGAGGCAGGTTAAGAGGAGCACTGAAAGCTGGAGAGGAATCAGGGAGCAGAGGCTCGTGCAGGAGAGGTGGTGACTGGTTGTGTTGGCAGGAGGTGGGATCCATCCAGCACAGAACAAGCAGCAGCCACGGGTGCTTGTTGAAATGATGCCTATTAGGCACCTAAAAATCACTACAAATCCCTTTTCCTCCTCTCATCATTTTTAGAGACTCCTATAGAGAACCCTCCTGGCTACATCGAGGTGTGCTGAACCCCACAGCTCATGATGAGCACCTGGCACAGGGCAGGATGTGCCCAAACATCCAGGAGCTGTGGCACCCTGAGTGCCACCTGGCCTGGGGGACTCGGGCAACTTGTGGGAGGTTCCTGGAGCCATCCCCAAGCTCTTCCCTGTCTGCCACCCTCCTTCCCGTGGGGCTGGCAATGGGGTGGATCAGCCTCAGTAAATATCCCTCTCCTTTCACATGCCTGAGGACCAGCTGGTTCACCTGCACCCACAGCCCCATCCCTGGGCACACACAGATGTGCCCAGAGGTGCCCTTTGCACAAACCCTGGCAGTGCTGGCTCGTACCCAAACGTGCCTGCGAGGTGTGTTTAGAGCAGAATCATGGAATATCCAGAGCAGGAAGGGACCCACAAGGATCAGAGTCCAACCCCTGGCCCTGCACAGACACCCAACAATCCCATCCTATCCCTCAGAGTGCTGTCCAAACACTCCTGGAGCTCTGGCAGCCTTGGGGCCGTGACCAAACCCTGGACAGCCTGTTCAGTGCCCACCACCCTCTGGGGGAAGAACCTTTTCCTGAGATCCAACCTAACCCTGCCCTGACACAATTCCAGCCGTTCCAGAGTCCTGTCACTGCTCACAGAGAGCTTCCCCTTGGGAGCAGCTGCAGACCCCGATGAGCTTTGTCCTCAGCCTCCCAACCATCCCTGCAGCCTCACACCACCTCCATCTGCTGACCCTGCTCTCCCTGTGTCCCCAGAGCCTCTCCTGGCTGCACCCAGGGCTTTGCTATGAGCTCAGCCGGGCCCTGCCCGCGCCGGGAGCAGCATGGGCAGCGTCAGCAGCCTCATCTCCGGGCACAGCTTCCACAGCAAGCACTGCCGTGCCTCCCAGTACAAGCTCCGCAAGTCCTCCCACCTCAAGAAGCTCAACCGCTACTCGGACGGGCTGCTCCGCTTCGGCTTCTCGCAGGACTCTGGCCACAAGGCCAGCTCCAAAAGCAGCAAGAATGAGGACTTCTTTTACATCAAGGTCAGCCAGAAGTCCCACGGTGCCCCGCGGGACTACACTGCCCTGGCGGGAGCGGAGCTGGGCCAGGCGGGCACGAGCGGCATCGACTTCGGGACGCCCACGCCGCAGAAGCTGATGCCCTTCCCCAGCCAGCTGGAAGTGGTTAGTGGGGGACATGGTGGCCCCGGGAGTGGGGGGTGTCCCACGGGACCCCATCTGTCCTCAAAGTGGGTGCAGGTCCCACCACAGGGTTGTCCTGGTTGTGGTCTGGGAGAAGGATCAGAGAAAACAGTTTGTGGTGAGCAGAGGGGCAGGGGGGAGGTGCTGGGGGCACTGTGCCACCTTCTGGTTTGGGGAATTCGGATCAGCAACAGGACCCAAAGCATATGGACCCTTTAATTTCCAAACACATCCTTCACCTCCCAGCAGAGGCAGCTCTGCCCAGCAGTGTCTTCCCAAGCTGTTGGCCCTTGAGGGAGAGAGGAGCTGTCCCACCATGGGGGTCTCATCCCTGGGGGCAGAAGGGCTGGGGGAGGACAGATGGCTTGCTGTGGGTCTGTGCTGATGGGCTCTGCTCTCCCCCCAGGGCGTGGACAAGCCTCCAGCCCGTCCCACCGCCTTCAAGCCGGTGCTGCCGCGCTCCGGGGCCGTCCTGCACCCCTCATCCCCCCCTGAGAATGGGGGACACATCCCCCCACCACTGCACCCCCCAGAGAAGGCCAAGGAGCAGGATCTGAAGCCCGTGCTGTGCTCAGGGGGCCTGTCTGACTCCGGCAGGAACTCCATGTCCAGCCTGCCCACCCACAGCACCAGCAGCAGTTACCAGCTCGACCCCCTCGTCACGCCCATGGGCCCCATCAGCCGCTTCGGGGGCTCTGCCCACAACATCCTGCAGTGTGCCATCATCCAGGACAGCAACATGATGAGCCTCAAGGCCATGTCCTTCTCTGATGGGGGCAACAAGATCCTCAACCCCGGCAAAGCCCCTCACCACCACCATGGAGCAGCGGAGAAAACCACCTGCATCCGCTCGCCCATCTCCACGGACGAGTCCACCATCCAGGAGCTGGAGCAGAAGCTGCTGGAGAGGGAGGGGGAGCTGCAGGAGCTTCAGTCGAGCTTCGAGGAGAAGGAAATCAGCTCCTGCCAGGTTTATGAGGAGAAGCAGCGGCGCTGCAAGGAGGAGCTGGAGGGCCTCAAGCAGAAATGCAACAGCAAACTCAAGCAAACCTCGCAGAAAACGCAGCGCACGCAGCAGGTCCTTCACCTCCAGGTGTTCCAGCTGCAGCAGGAGAAGCAGCAGCTCCGGGAGGAGCTGGAGAAACTCATGAAGGAGCAAAACCTGCTGGAGACCAAGCTGAGGTCCTACGAGAAGGAGAAGACCAGCTTTGCTCCAGCGCTGGAGGAGACGCAGTGGGAGGTGAGTGGCACTGGGGCACCAAACCCCGGGCTGAGGATGCCCAGAGCAAAGTGTGGAAGGTGGCAATAAAACACACAGCCCTTCTCCATCTCTGTTCCTGCTCCCAGCAGCACCACAGGGGGTCCCAGGCTGTAGGACATGGATGTTAAATCCAAGGAGATCCATGTCTGTCACATGGGGGCTGTGTGAGCTGTGGAGGTTCTCCCTGCCCCTCCTAACCCCTCAGCCCTTCCCATCATCCAAGGAAACAAACAGTGCATAAAAACACTCAGTGATTAAAATAACTTGGCATTTTCAGCCTCCAGCTCAGGGTTTTCCAGCTGCTTTCCCCAGAGGAGCAGTAAAGCTGCCTTCCCCCGTGGAAATAGGAACTACTTGGACTTGCCACAGTCGTTTATTAGGGAGCAGTAAAAGCTTCCACTCTCTGCTTAAGTTAAATTTACTCACTTATTGGGTATTGCTGAACAAAGCCTGGTAAAGTGATGAAAATACCAAAGTTTAATAATAATAATAACAATAATAATAACAATAATAATAACAATAATAATAATAATTTTTAATATTATTTATAACTTATAAATGAACATAAATTAATTAAATTCAGGGTCTCTGTACACTGAACCCCATCTGTGCCCAGCATGGCTCACATGAGATGCCATGGGCTCTCCCCAAGGTCCAACCCCAACTCAGGTGCTCCACCCCTGCCCACAGGTGTGCCAGAAATCCGGAGAGATCTCCCTCCTGAAGCAGCAGCTGAAGGAGTCCCAGACGGAGCTCAACACCAAGACCACCGAGATCCTCAGCCTGAAGGCTCAGCTGAAGGAGGTGAGGATGAAGATGGAAGGGCTGGAGATGAAGACCCAGGACCTGGAGGTGTCCCTGCGCACCAAGTCCATGGAGCTGGAGGTGTGTGAGAATGAGCTGCAGCGCAAGAAGAACGAGTCGGAGCTGCTGAGGGAGAAGGTGAACCTGCTGGAGCAGGAGATCGTGGACCTGCGCACGGAGCTCGCCATCCTCAAGGAGCAGCTGAGCGAGGCTCGGGAGGGGCCCAGGCCCTGTGCTGGGCTGGATGAGGCCCAAGCCCTGCAGGGAGAGGTGGAGAGGCTGCGGGCAGAGCTGAAGGCTGAGCGGGACAACAACGAGCAGATGACCTCCGGCTTCCAGCACGAGCGGCAGACGTGGAAGGAGGAGAAGGAGAAGGTGATCCACTACCAGAAGCAGCTGCAGCAGAGCTACCTGCACATGTACAAGAGGAACCAGAACCTGGAGAAGATGCTGCAGCAGCTCGCTGCGGGGGAGGACGGCAAGGAGCCCATCGAGCTGGAGATCCCTGGTGCTGACGTGCCCTACGAGGACATCATTGCCACCGAGATCTGAGCCAGCTCTGCCCTGCCCTGCCCACAGCTCGGGGCAGGTGTCTCTCCCACAGGGGACATACTGCCCGTGCCTTGTACAGTCCAGCTGAGCCATGTATTTATCTGTGGGGCTCAAGCCCTGCTCCCTCCCTGTCCTGGTGCTCCCCGTTGCCTGTCGTGTTACAGAGGTGAGCAAGCAACTCGTGCCAATGGTGACGTGCCAGCAGCTCCCCCCGCCCCGGCAGCGCCCCTTCTGCCCCTGGTAGGACTGAGGAGCCAGTGATGGGGTGGTCAGGGAACAGGAATTCAGCAAATTATCTCCCATCAATGCACAATGCCCAGGGGATGCTCTGCTCCAGGCTCGGAGGGATCCAGTGGCAGCACAGCTCTGGGGCTGGGGACACCACAGCTCCAGGATTGGGGACACCACAGCTCCAGGACTGGGGACACCACAGTCTTTCCCACCGCCTTTGAAAGGAACCAGCCACAGCACATTTCCAGCTCCCTGCAGGAAGCACCACGCTGCTCTCACACCTCCTCACCCTTCTCCACCAGTGCCGATCCCAGGGCACTGTGGGACCACAGAGCCACCTCCTGCCTTTGGCACATCCACTCCTCCCACCCTTGGGCCACTGCAGTGCCTCAGGAAGGACCCCACCTGCTCCCCACAACCCGGTTACAGCCAACACCCCACTGAAATCACCTTTCACTGAGGGCACAGCCCCCCCTGCACCCACACTGCACATCCCTCCTGCTCCCTGGGCCAGCCTGGCATTCCCTGCCCAGATGGATGAGGACTCAGTGTCCCTTTTCCCAGCTGTCAGACAGCAACTGGATTTAAGAATTATGAGAAGTCTCCCAGCCACAGTCTGACCAAGGAATCAGGGTTGTGTTCACCCCACAGCCCCACACACTCGCTGCGACCGTCCCTCCCGGGACCCCCGGCTGCCTTATCTCCTCCTGTGTCCTTAAATCCATGGGATCCCATTAAGAGAAGCTGGTTAAAAGAAAAACGCCCCAAAACCACTTTATTTTCTACTCCAGCTCTTAAAATTTCCTCCTGCCACCAGCACGTGGATACTGAGGCTCCACGGGATGTCCCTCTCATGTGCCCCTGTGGCTCAGCATGGCCAGGAGGGAGGGAACCAGCCAGGATGGAGGTCTCCAGCCAGGATCCAGCTTCCCAGGGTGGAGGTCTCCAGCCAGGATCCAACTTCCGAGGGTGGAGGTCTCGAGTCAGGATCCAGCTTCCTAGGGTGGAGGTCTCCAGCCAGGATCCAGCTTCCCAGGATGGAGGTCTCTCTCCAGCCAGGATCCAGCTTCCCAGGGTGGAGTTCTCTCTTCAGCCAGGATCCAGGTTCCCATGGTGGAGGTCTTCAGCCAGGATCCAGCTTCCCAGGATGGAGGTCTCTCTCCAGCCAGGATCCAGCTTCCCAGGGTGGAGGTCTCCAGCCAGGATCCAGCTTCCCAAGGTTGAGTTCTCCAGCCAGGATCCAGCTTCCCAGGGTGGAGTTCTCTCTCCAGCCAGGATCCAGCTTCCCAGGGTAGAGGTCTCCAGCTAGGATCCAGCTTCCCAAGATGGAGTTCTCCAGCCAGGATCCAGCTTCCCAGGGTGGAGGTCTCCAGCCAGGCCCCCTCTGGGCCAGTGCAATGAGATTTTCACTGCAGTGTGTCTGTTTACCCACTACCCCAGCCCAGGGTTTCGAGGGTGGGTCTTGCACAATCCCAAAGCTGCGAATTCGGCCAAGGGCTCAAAGCTGTGCCCGAGCAGCCAAATTCAGCATCCCTCACACCATTCCAGCCTGGAAAAGTGACACACAGAAACCAGTCTGTGCCTTCTGCACCTGGCCCTGAGCACCCCCAGATGCAATGCCCCAGTTATCCCGTGGACATCCCGGCTGGTCCCGGCACCAGCACACCCTGATCCTTAAAATCAACCACCCTCAAATCCTCGTGGCTGTAAATCGGGGCCACGCTGGGCTAAGCCTTTGCCCAGTCCTACTGAAGGATGCTTTGGAGATGGGATGGCTCCCAGCTCCAGCTTGCGAGGCCAGAAGGGATTCAGTGCAGCCCCCAAGCCATGGCCCCTCTCTCACCCCAGAGCACAGCCCCCAGGAGCCTCCCAGTGCCAACCCCAGGGGTGCCCAGGGGAGCAGAGCCCTCCCCGGCCGCCCCATCCCGGCAATGCCCTGCTCCCACTCCCGCTGGCCTCGGTGGCACCGCCCCTGCCCCCCTCCAGCCCCCTGTGC
>VWZD01006478.1:28143-41493 GCA_013396695.1 Sakesphorus luctuosus
TGCCCCCTCCCAGCCCCTGCTCTATGATGTGATGGCCAGAGGCCTCGACGTGCTGCCTTTGCACAACGCTGTGTGTGCCCGTCCGCATTCCAGGTGTGTCGCTCCAGGTGGGAGCCGTGGCCTCCCCCCCGTGGCTGCCCAGCCCTCAGCCTGTACAGAGAATTATTTTTCTGCAGGTATTTTTGGGGTTTGTTTGTTTGTTTGTTTGGGGGTTTTTGGATGTTATTTCTGGTGACTGATGTAAACTACTGGTAATTTTATGTTCTATTTATAAATAAAATTTTTTAAAACTTCTTTGGTCTCCCCGAGTGCTTTGCAGCATTCCAAGGGGTTTTTTCCCTACCAGAAAGCAGGATGGTGCTTTGTTGTGCCCCTCTTTGGGGCTCATCACCTCCTCCCCCAAGCCACAAGCCATTTATCACAGCCCCCCAAGGTCCCCTTTGGGGACATCCCTCCACCTGGCCCTGTTGTTTCCAGCCCTGTTATCTCTGCTTTGCAGCTGGGATAACCCAAGCATGGAAAAGCTGGAAAAAATGTGTCTCCAGCAGACATAGAGGGGTTGGAGAGGGGGGGGATAATCCCTCTGGCCCTGCTCCCACCCTGCACCCACCAGTTCCACCCTCCTGCTCTGCAGGTGAGGCTGATTTTCAACCTGACCCTCCTGGGTCCCAGCAGTACCCAGTTCCTGGCAGGTCCATGTCCTGAGGAGATCCTGTGAAAACAATTCCTGAGGGAGAGTTGAAATGGAACCACCTTAACAAACCCAAGGTGATATTTTGACTATTTAAGCTGTTTTCCTCCAAAGCAAATCAGCCCTGAGCCTCTTTGCACCACGCGGATCTAAACAGCATAAAGGGGGAGGTTGAGGAGCAGAAAATGGGGAAAACACTGGAATTACAGAAAACTCTGCTCATCCTGACTCATCTACAGGGCACTTCCCCCATCACAGGGCAGGGTGGGGGGCTGAGTCACACACAAGCTGCTCTGTGCCCCCCAAAAGGCCACCCGGCACTCTCTGAGCTTTCCAGGAAAACCTTGGCTGTGCTCACACCGCCCCAGGCAGGAGGGAAGTTTATTTTTAGAGCCTTTGAAAGCTGCTGAGGAGGAAGGAGACAGAAAACCACCTGTGAGGGCTCTGCCTCATGAGAGGCACCTTCTGTTACAGATCCCCCCTGGCCACCCCCTGCCCTGGCTGTGGCTGCTCTCAGCTCAGCCCAGCCCTTCCCAGGCTGATCCATGTAATCCAGGTCCAGGGAGCAGCAAGGAGGAGAGCCCTGGGCTGCCATTTATCCCTGGAATAACTCCCAGGAGACATCCCCGTCCCACAGAGGTCCCAAACTGCAGATGCTGCAGAGCAGCAGAGCACAGACTCTCCAGAGCTGAGCAGGGTCGGCAGGAGGGAGGGCAGGTCCAGCAGCGAGGGCAGCATCCCCGAGGGCACACACCCCCCAAGGAATTCCCAGGAATGCCCAGGGAAGCCAAAACTCAGTCCTGAGGATGCTGGGCTGCTTCTCCCATTACAGCAGGTGAGACTCCCACCCCTTTCCCACCAAACCCCTGATGATGAGGATGAGTTGTGCCCTCCCCAGAGTCGTGCTTGGAGCATCCTCTGCCCCAGACCCAGATCAGGCAGCAGGCACCACGTGGCCCTTGTGAATCTCTGTTAGGATGCTGGGAGAGCACAAGGAAAGCTGAGCAGTGAGGACAGACATGGCCAGGGCAGGCTGGTCCCTGCTGTGACCTCGCTGCTTCATGTCCAAGAGCAGACACGGTCAGGAAGGAGCAGAACACCCTGATAATCCCAGTGTAAAGCCATTCCCTCGGGACACCCAGCGCTCCCTCGGTGGCAAGGCCGAACAGGAATGGGATGGCACCAGGTCCCCGGGGCTGAGGAAGAACCTGAGGGGCACAGTTGGCTCCGGTGTTGGGGGCAAACAGGAGAACCAGCACAGCTCGGGCATCTCCCCCCATCGCTGGGGTGCCTGTGCTTTGGGTCAGCTCAGCTCCAGCTGCCCCAGCACCAACGGCACAGACGGAGTGTGAATCGCTGAGCTAATCAGCGGATGCAAATCAGCCTCAAGACGGAGAAAAGCTGATTTGCATCTTCTTTAAACACCCCGGTGCCACCGCACCGGTGTCTGGCTATGGGGGTGGCGGTGTTGGGAGGGGTGGGGGGCAGAGTCAGCCCTAAAAGCTCAGCAGCGACAAGCGCGGGGCCGGCTTTGAAAGAGCAATTAAACGGAGGCACCTCGTGCTCGGAGGCGAAGCTGCTTTTGATGTGCAAATAACCCGCGGCAGCTCTGCCCACCAGCCTGTTCCCCGGCCTTGCATCTGCCACCCCGGCCAAGCCCCAGGGGCAGGGGGGCTGCCCGGGGGTCGCCCCCTCCCCTCAATGGGCTGACAGCTGGCGTGTGCTTCTGCAGGCACCGCCTGACACCCGTCGGCGAGGGGGGATAAGCCCCCCAGGCAGTCCTCATTAGTCATTATGGCATAATAATAATAAAAAAAGGAATAAAAATAGCAAACAGCGTGTAAATGCAGCGAGGCAGCAGCTGGGAGAGCAGCGTGTCCCCCCACCCTGAGCCTGGTACCTGCTGTCTCCTTCCTGCTGGCAAATGTGGGGCTGTTTCTTTGGTACCTTGCTCAGAGACATGCCAGGAGCTCTCCAGGCACTGCCAGGGCTGATGCCATGCAGAGGGGCATCACTTTCCTTGCCCTGAGACCTTCGGCTTTTCCCCAACGGGCTGAAATCGCTGTGCTTGAGCCCCGAGGGGACACAGAGGTGGGTTTGTCATTCCTGCCTTGCAGAGCCTGTGTCAGGCTTAGGCTGATCCCACCTGGGACGGGCTGTCCTAACCTGGCAACCTGCTGAGTGCACGGGGTGATGTCCAGGGAAGGGAATGGAGCTGGGAAGGGGCTGAGGGAGCTGGGGAGGCTCAGCTGGAGAAAAGGAGGCTCAGGGGGGACCTTCTGGCTCTCTGCAATCCCTGCCAGGAGCAGGGAGTCGAGGGGGGGTTCGGGCTCTGCTCCAAGGAATAGGGACAGGAGCAGAGGGAACAGCCTCAACGGTCTTGGAGATCTTTTCCAAGTGGATGACTCTGTGGTGGCAGATACGTTTTCTCCAGCAGCTGGAAAGCACAAACCAGGAGATTCCTGCTCTCTGAGATGCATGTCTTACTCGTTGCCCGTGCTTCCATCAGATGCCAAGTAGTCCAAGTTTAATTGCCATGGATGTTCTTTTCCTTGCAGAATTCCCTTTGCTTTGTAATACACAAGTTCCAGGAGCTGTGCTACCCCTACAGAATCCTGCAGCTATCCCATGAGAAGCAGCTTCCTGCTCACACACCTTTGGGAATGTTTGTTCAACCTTTGTCCCCGAGCCCAGGCACCTGCTGAGGGATTTCAGGAATTCACTGGACTTTGGAATTTCTTCTGACTCATGTTCTCAGAGCCTCAGTTCATGGAGTTATTCCCAGGCTCTCCCTCAAGACAGAGTGTAACTGCATAACAGGAGGGGAAAACAGGTAGAAGAGCAAAAAACTCTTGTCCCAGCTAGTCCCTGATGCAGTGGAAGATGTCCTTGCCCATGGTGGGTGGGGATCTTTAATGTTCCTTCCCATCCAAACCATTCTGGGATTCTGTGAAGTCCCAGAGGGACTGGCACAGGAACTCAAGGAGTCTGGCTGTGGGAATACCTGACCAAACCCCCCAGGCCCTCTGACCCTCACCAGTGCTGATCATACCCCAAATCCAACGCAAATTTATACCTAAAGCTCCTTTCCAAGGAGTGTAATGTTTCCAAACCTCATCAAGCACAAACTACCCCTGGAGATGGATGTGGGAACAGAGGTATCACATTCCCTGCACATTCCTGCAAAGCCTTCCCCCATGACTGCACCACCCCCCACTCCACAAAGCACTCAGGTCTGAGGCTGAAGGTCAAACCCTCATCATCTGCAGCCACCAGCTCAGGGAATAACATGGGGGTGGCTCAAGGCCCTCCCTGCCCATTGAAGTGTTCCATTCCTGTTCCCAGGACACCCCAGTTCCCTGCTGAACCACCCAGAGCTGTTTCCAACCACAGAATCACAAAAGCCTCCCTTTTGTTCAACACCTTCCATATTTAATTTATTTAGATATTCTCTACATTAAAGTATTTTCATGCCAACACTTTCAACCTCCCATCCTGACCTGAAGAGAAGAAAAAAAAAAAAAAAAGAGAGACTTGACACAGCTTTGAGTGGAATGCACCAGAATAGAGTCGCTATTGCAGTCACAGAGAACACAGAACTAGGAAGAACTGCACATGGGAGACGTCAGGGGGAGCTGGAATTAGCACACTGTCAGCCCAGGCATGTTCACACCTCCCCAGACGGGCACTGAAGGCGTTCAGAGAGGTGCAACATGCCTTGGAGAGCTAGACCAGAGCTCAGACTACACGAAGCCTGGAAAAAGCATGGAAGTCTGCCAGCAGCAGGCCTGGAGCCCTGTCTGAACCCATAGGAAAAAGAACAGCACGGAACTGCCTGGCCAAGATTGCAGTGTTTGGGAATGCTGAGCTCAGGGCCAGGCAAATCCGTGCCTGGAGTGCAAACCACAACAGCTTCAGACACGGCGCAGGCCCAGCACACCCAGAGCAGAGTTCAAAATATCCTTTCTGACATTAAAAGCTGCTTTTTTATTTTTTCTCCTGTTGCATCATTTAGTGCAGGACATTTTGTAAAAGCTGAGCTCCCACCAGCACACCTGTGTCAGGTTTAAGGTTGGTTTTCACACCTCAGAATCCCCTTCAGCAGCACAAAGCTTTGAATTACCAGCAGTTGTGGTGACACTTCTGAGCTCACAATCACTTGAGCTGCCTGTTTGTGCCTCTGGCATTTCCAGAATTCAAAGAAAAAAGGGTTAAGTAAGAAACTTATCCTGCAAAATTCAATTAAAAACCTTTAATTTGGTAATTAAGCTTTATCATGCTACTTTCAGGTAGCAACTAACTGGCCTGTGTCCTCTGAAAGACCCTTTGCTGGTGGAAAAGACCCCAGCATTGACTCCCTGTGTCCTCAGTTCCCACAAACCTTTCAGAATCTTAAGCCATGGTTCAAAACTTGCATTTTCCAGAAAGGAATGTTGTCATGCAAGTCACATTTGCTCTTTCATGTTCTCTAAACCATGGCTTGCAAGTGAAGATTTGCAGTTTCTGGTAATCCTCAGATTCTCCCTTGAAATGCCTACAAAAGGTTCAGTTCAAAAAAACAAACCTCATGGTGGCTATTGCACATTTGTAAGAGCTGGCCTAAGTGTTCTCCTGAAGATCCAGGCTTTGGGAGAAGGGATATTTTAAAAACTGGTCTCAGTGGACATGGGAACACTGGCATGAGTGTCACCTACTCCTGGTTTAATCATAAAGGGCAACAAGTAAACACCAACACATGGAAACAGAAACCAAACCAGCATCTCACAGAGCAGGGGCAGGGGGAGCTGTGTTAGTGCTTTGCAGTGGAATCCCGAGGGTAGAACTCGGCCAGTGTTGTCTGGGGAATTCTCTTGAGCATCTCCTTGGGGAAGATCCGCAGGAGCTGCCAGCCAATGTCCAGGGTCTCGTACACGGTGCGGTTCTCGTAGGGCCCTGCAGGGACGTGGGACAGGGAAGGGTCACCACAGGCAGCTCTGGGAGGGAGCCCCCAAGTGTTAATGCCCACTGGGATGTGCTGCAACACTCACCCTGAGCAATGAAGTTCTTCTCGAACTTCTGCAGGAACTCCAGGTACAGGAGGTCATCAGAGGTAAGAGCTTCCTCCCCAACCACGGCCTTCATTGCCTGCACGTCCTTCCCGATGGCATAGCACGCATACTTGGGGTGGGAACAGAGCTGCTCTTACCTCCAGCATGGAATGACCGAAAGGAGCCTTGATCATCCAAGTCCCAGCCCCTGCCATGGGCAGGGACACCTTCCACTGGACCAGGTTGCTCCAAGCCCCGTCCAACCTGGCCTTGGACACTCCCAGGGATGGGGCAGCCACAGCTTCTCTGGGTAACCTGTGCCAGGGCCTGCCCACCCTCACAAGGGTGGGATTCTCCCCAGTATCCCCATCTAGCCCTGCCCTCTGGCAGTGGGAAGCCATTCCCCCCCTCACAAGGAAGCATTTCTCCTCAGTATCCCATCTAGCCCTGCCCTCTGGCAGTGGGAAGCCATTGCCCCTTGTCCTGTTCCTTCAGGCCCTTGTCCAAAGTCCCTCTCCAGTTCTCTTGGAGCCCCTTTAGGCACTGGAGGGTCTCCCTGGAGCCTTCTCTTCTCCAAGCTGAACCCTCTCAGCCCTTCCTCATAGCAGGTGTTCCATCCCTCTAATCATCTTTGTGGTCCATTATCCATGTCACAATTTCTGTTCAAACTCAAAGGGTCTCAACTAACACCTAGTCAGTGTTTCAAAGCAGCCTCAGGAATGTTCTGGATCACAACTGCTTGGTATGTTCTTTATAGACCAGGCAGCAAAAGGTGTATTTGTAACATGGCTTTGCCCTCCCAAGGAGGTTTCTACCTACCAGCTGGTTGGACACATCTGCATGATCCTTCCTGGTCATTCCCTCCCCAATGGCTGATTTCATCAGTCGAGACAAGGAGGGCAGGACATTAATAGGTGGGTAAATCTAGGGGGAAACATTAAAGAATTAACAGGAATACTTAAAAAACCAGAGTAACCTTAAACACATCCTAAGTGTTGTGGCACACACCTGCCTGTTGTGCAGCTGCCTATCCACGTAGATCTGCCCCTCAGTGATGTACCCAGTCAGGTCAGGGATAGGATGGGTAATATCTGTGGGAAAAAAATGGTTTGACAGTTTTCAGCCCTTTTATAGCCATTTTAGCACTGATGCAGCAGCTTCCTGCTATTGGGTGACTTTTGAAGTACAATGCCATCAGTTATTCCATCATTTATCCCTAAGTGCTCTTGGATCAGGGCTACGAGCACCAAGCCTGAAGCCTCAAACGAGCAAAGCATTTTCATTAACTACACAGACAGAAATCAGCCCAAACTTGGAATATTCAACAGGAAACTTAAAGGCCACTGTGTTGCTGTGTGCCCAAAATAAGGCAGGCTGCTCAGTGGAGCCCTCTGAAGTGCAGAGCACTCACCATCATTGGGCATGGTGAGGATGGGGATCTGGGTGATGGAGCCGTTCCTGCCCTCCACGCGCCCCGCGCGCTCGTAGATGGTGGCCAGGTCTGTGTACATGTACCCTGGGAAGCCCCGGCGCCCAGGGACCTCCTCCCGAGCTGCTGAGACCTGGGAAAAGCCACAAAAACGGTTCCAGGAAGTCAGATCACCCCTTTGGAGCTGCTGCCCTCCTGAATTTAGCTACACTGGTCACTTAAAAATACCTCTTCCTGCAAAATGGAGCCACACAAAACCAATCCTGTGTCACCACAACCATGTAGGACAAGACAGGATGTCAAGGCAAATCCAAAACTGTGCCATGAAACTGCTGATTCATGGAATGGTTTGGGTGGGAAGGGAAGGGATCTTAAAGCTCATCCAGTCCCACCCCCTGCCATGGGCAGGGACACCTTCCGCTTGCCCAGGTTGCTCCAAGCCCCATCCAACCTGGCCTTGAACACTTTCCAGGGATGGAATTGCCACCAGTCAAATAAATTTAGCTCTCTCATCATATTGAACATAATCCCAGACACTCAAGGACCAACTAAAAGCCTGTCTGGCTATTTAAGAACATTGCAATGAATATTAATTGCAACAGCTTGAGCAGAAGTTTCGATTCTCACTCGACACCACAAACCCTTGCTGCCAACACCCAGCTCGTTAATGAACACGGTAATTAACACGCTAATAACCACATACCTCTCGAAGAGCTTCAGCATAGGAGCTCATGTCTGTCAGAATGACCAGCACATGCTTCTCACACTGATATGCCAAGAACTCTGCAGTTGTCAGAGCCAGACGGGGCGTGATGATGCGCTCGATGCTGGGGCAGAACATGGCATTGGTTGTGACAAGTGATTTAAGGATGGGAATCACAGATTGGAGCTACAAATAGTTTCAAATCTGCTGCTGCACCAACTGGAGCACCAGCATTTCCTCTTCAGCTTTGCTGCAAAACCTCAATCTGACACCTGATGAGACAGCAGCAAGGCTGCAGCTCCCAGTTTGTTCTTCCCAGCCCTTTCCCACCCAACATGGTGTAACTACTCACGTTGGGTCATTGGCCAAGTTCAGGAACAGACACACGTTGTCCATGGACCCGTTTTCCTCAAAGTCTGACTTGAAGAACCGAGCAGTTTCCATGTTCACCTAAACCACAGCAGTGAGACATCACTTCCACAGTTCAGCTAAGCACATTTTGCATCAGATCAAGCTCTGAACACCTCACTAATAATCCATAACAAGGATCTCCATCATGGAGACTTCTCTGTATTTCCAGAGCGAGTAACTTCTAGAATTCCAGGCTGGAGATCAAGATTAAGATACTTTATTCTGATCAGACAGACTTTGTTGGAATCATGGAATGGTTTGGGTTGGAAGGGACCTTAAGGCCCATCCAATCCCACCCCTGCCATGGGCAGGGACACCTTCCACTAGCCAGGTTGCTCCAACCTGGCCTGGGACACTGCAGGGATGGGGCAGCCACAGCTTCTCTGGACAACCCATGCCAGGGCCAAACAGTTTCAGCACTTCTGCCCTTGGGGATTTTCAGCCATTCATCCTCTAGTTACATACACATAAAACTTCTCAGAATACTCCAGCTACTCCCAGTATTCCCATTCATTCCTCCCTCCAGTGGCATGGACTTACTCCCATGGCAGCAAACACAATGGCAAAGTTCTCCTCACTGTAGTCCATCACATCTTTGGATTTCTTCACCAAGCCAGCTTGGCGACAGATCTGAGCTGCAATCTGGGGGGAAAACATTCCAGTCTTTATATTGGATGCTGTCACAGAGCCCAGAATTTCATTTCATTTATTTTTGCCCCCAGTGAGATGCAAGTTAACAGTTTGGAGAGGCTCTGAGCCCTCACCTCGTTGTGGGGCAGCCCAGCAGCTGAGAATATGGGGATTTTCTGCCCCCTGGCAATACTGTTCATGCCATCTATAGCTGAAATCCCAGTCTGGATCATTTCTTCTGGATAGATTCGACACTGGGGGTTGATGGGCTGACCTGTTGTGTTTTTAACAGAACACATGTTATTCCCTGTACATGTCTGAAGCTTTATCAAACAACTGATAAAGAGGAACCAACCCCACTGTCAGGCCAACAAATCTCTACAGGCACCTGGTCACACCTGAGGATTTTGTAGGTGCCAAGGCTCTAGAATTCTGTAATCATGTCAATGGTTAGAACGATTGAAAAGAAAACCTTGCCAGTTATCAGCTTTTTATCTCTCAAAGCTGCATAAACAACAGTCTACAAATAATAAAGAACAGCTTCCAAGCATTGCAGAAAACAGTCATTTTCTGCTACCTCATCCACCTGCACTTGAGTGATTTGATTTGAGTTTGATGCCACACATAATTAAGATTAAGCACCTCCTCAGTTAGCTCTTGTGTTCTAAATGAAATCTATTGTAACACCCCAGAAAACAGAAACACTGGATTTGTCTTTAACTGCCCACCCAAAATGGATTAAGAACATACCCATAATGTCAAGGAAATCTTCAGCCAAAACAATGGGGCCTCTGTCTATAGGTTTTCCTGATCCATTGAACACTCTGCCTGTAAGAAACAACAACAAAAATGTAAATTACTGTGAAAATAAGTTAACCTGGGATAGATCTATTCATTCCTCCAAGCAATGGGCAAGTCCTTACCAAGCATGTCCTCTGAGACAGGGGTTCGAAGGATGTCCCCAGTGAACTCACAGGAGGTTTTCTTGGCATCAATCCCTGAAGTGCCTTCAAATACCTGCAAATGTGGCAGGAAAAATAAGTAAAACACAGGGAAAGGGTATTGTGCTTCCCAAAATAACCCCTGAGTGCTGCCTGACAGCTGGGGCACCCCAGGAGTCCCAGGCCCTGCTCTGCAAAGGGCTTCAAGAGTAGCTTTGCTGGTACAAAACATCACAAAAACCAACTTTGAACAAAATTCATGAGTTTTATCAGCAGCAACCAACAAACCTGGTGCCATTCCCTCGATCTCAAGTGTTTCTCTTTGCTAACAGGGTAAAGTTCTTCAGATAAGAGGAAAGTTTAACAAGAAACAGCTTTTTAGAAGAAATACCAGCAGCCACAGCATAGGGGCTGATTTTGAACCCAATACTGTAAATTGCAGTGGATTCCTTTAATCCAGCAGCAAAGAAATCCATGGGAGATGCAAATAAAAGTGTCCCTGTACTCCAGTTTGCAATCTTCTAACATTATTCACACTACTGGCACTTGGAATAAGTAGGTGATTTATTTCTTTTTCATTTACAGTACCAGATTTGATTTGGCTGAGACACACCCTGATTAATAAAATATTAATCAAATACCCAACAAGAAACACCCCTGTCCATACCTGAACCACAGCTTTGGAGCCACTGACTTCCAGGACCTGCCCACTCCTCCTTGTGCCATCAGGAAGGGTCAGGTGGACAATCTCTGCATACCTGGGGAACTGAGGGTGGAAAACATCAAAACCCACCAGCCCTGGAACAAAAGTTGCCAGTTTCAAGCAAGCCTAAGCCTAAAAACTACTCAATTTTAGGGCTAATTTTATCACCAGAACAAAACTCATTCCATGGATATTAAATTTCTCAGACTAAAGACATTGTTGCAGGAATACACAATATTTGCAGAGTGGCAGCTGCAGAAAAACCTGCCAGAATGAGTTCTAAAAACCCCAAGAGTCCTGGATAATGACAGAAAGCCACAATGAAGCATCTGACAAGGAGCAAACCGTGGCTTTGGCCTCAGCAGTTGTTTGCCTTTAATAGCCACTTGAAAACAAGCCAGAAGGGTTCACAGTTTCCTTTCACAGAGCACTTATTTGGAAACAGAAAGGTCAAGAACAAAGCAAACAGGTCTATTTCAGCGTTAAAGTTTAAAACAACATTCTGGGGGTTTTGGTAAAACTGCAACACTGTTTCCTTTCTTATCCCAACAGCCTCAAGAACTCTCCCTTTCCTCCAGGATATGGACAACCCTCCCCAGCCTTAGAGCCACATCCACACTCTCAGCAGTCAGAAGTGGATTAAAGTGGCTCCATGAATTTCCCAGCAGTCTGGATTTAACCTGTCCCAGCTTTTCTTCTCAATTCTTCCTCAAAAAGCTCCATTAAGATCTGAATTTTTACCTTAACTTGATCCAAGATAACCAGGGGGCCGTTCACACCCGACACAGTTTTATAGGCTGAAAGAAACCAAGATACAGGTCAGGCACTTCCTCAGAAATATCCTAGATCCAGTTTTCCAGCTTTATTCCTACCACCAGGCTCAGCTTTGCAGATCTGGGGCCCAGTTTCTGTACACACCCACCCCAGAATCCAGGGATGGACACAAACACACCCACCCCAGAATCCAGGGATGGACACAAACACACCCACCCCAGAATCCAGGNATCCAGGGATGGGCACACACACACAGCCCCCCCAGGATCCAGGGATGGGCACACACACACAGCCCCCCCAGGATCCAGGGATGGGCACACACCCACCGCCCCCCAGGATCCAGGGATGGGCACACACACACACCCCCCCACGATCCAGGGATGGGCACACACACACAGCCCCCCAGGATCCAGGGATGGGCACACACACAGCCCCCCAGGATCCAGGGAGGGGCACACACACACACACACAGAGAATCCAGGGATGGGCACACACACACACACACACACCCCAGAATCCAAGGATGGACACACACACAGCCCCCAGAATCCAGGGATATACAAACACCCCCAGAATCCAGGGATGGACACACACACCCCTCAGGATCCAGCTGCAGCCCAGCACCACCTGACCCAGAGATAACAGAAATACTGAGTCAAAGCTTCTCCAGGGTCACGAGGTGCAGTGACCACAAGTGTGCCAGTTCCTCGCGGATCCTGGGAGGGGAAAATGAGCCACTGGAGTCACGGGGAACACCAGCAGGATCACAGATTCCACCAGGGAACCATCCAGGATTACCCAGCATGGCCAGGCCTGGCAGCTCCCCAGGCCTTGTCTACACCATCAACAAGGTGGTGTTTACACTGCAATAGAACAGCTTGAACTGTTGCAATGTAACAATCTTAACAGGCAACAGTCAAACTGCGGCAGATACAGGTTGAGAGGAGCTCGTGGTGGGAGCTGGGCCAAGGATTGAACTCCAGTGTATCAGTTTTACTCCTAAAATCCTCCCGAGCACCGTGAGATAGAACACGTGCCCAGTAATTATCCCTAATGAGAAGGAGGAGCTGGGCTGCTCCTGCCACCTGAGCAGGGGGTGTCACACAGACACTGGCCAGGAGGGCTCTGCTCACACTCCCAGGGTTTGCAGCCCACAGGACATGGAAAACATGACCCTGAGAGGAGCATTTCATCCCATGACTGTCTCATGAGCTCTCCTTCCTCAGTCAGCCCCACAGGGCTCACCCCCCCTGCTCTGTCCATGAGAAAACACTTCCCTGGCATTAACCAGCACCAATCAGGATCACTCAGCACCAATCCCTTAGGAAAGCAGCTCAACACCCACTCAAAAATCCCCTTTTCCATTCAGATCAACCAGTTCCATGACAAACCAAAAGCAACTTAAACTATTTTCCATACCCAGCTTGATGTCAGCTCAGGCCAAAAAAACCTGGACAAACCTGGATTGGACATGGAGTCACCTTGGCTCCAGCCTTAACAGAAGCCTCCAAACACTTAGAGGAGGCTGGAATTGCAGTGATCCCTTTGGCTTCCCAACCTGACTGACATTTCCAATGGATCCATCACTGAGGAGCTCCTGGGCACCCTCCTGTAGGTCCCGGTGCTATTTTAGGGCACCAGTGGAGCCCCTGCTGCAATGGCAGAGCAAAGCAAGGCCGGGAAAACCCACCCCACCCCACCCTTCCCTTCCCTTCGCACAGCTCTGACCTTCCCCCACCGCACTGCAACAGCGGGATTTTCACAAGGTTCCTGCATTTCCCCTTTTAGGGCACATTTCTCAACTCGGCGATGAAGGCACAGCCTCCACCGCACCCCACGGGCCACAGCCATTCCCAGGCCCTGCTGCAAACGCCGGGAAGGGCCGGGAGCCCGATCTGGGGCAGGACACGCCGGGCAGCCGCGGTGATTAATGAACACCAATTAACAGCGCGACAGCAGCCAGACCCCGACCTGACACCCTCGAGGGACACTCGGGGAGCCCGCAGGCCTCTCTGGAGGGGCCGGGGACGGCTGGGCCTGC
>VWZD01006478.1:44378-56819 GCA_013396695.1 Sakesphorus luctuosus
GAAAGGAAAGAAGGAAAAGGAAAGGCAAGAGGGAAAAGGAAAGACAGACAAGGAAAGGAAAAAACAAAAGGAAAGTAAAGAGGAAAGAGAGAATAGGAAAGGAGGAAAAGGAAAGGAAAGAGGGACAAGGAAGGGAAAGAGGGACAGGAAAGGAAAGAAGGAAAAGGAAAAGCAAGAAGGAAAAGAAAGAAGGAAAAGGAATGGAGAGAGAGAAAAAGAAAGAAGGAAAAGGAAGAAGGAAAAGGAAAAGGAAAAGGAAAAGGAAAAGGAAAAGGAAAAGGAAAAGGAAGAGGAAGAGGAAGAGGAAGAGGAAGAGGAAAAGGAGGCTCCCCAGGCCCTCTCCCAGCCGCAGTTCTGGGCTCCCGCAGCAGGTGGTGGTGCTGCACTGCTCAGGCACTGCCAGGCACAGACAGTCAATTCTGTGCTCGGGAAATCTGTTTAAAGGCTTCAGCCCCTGCTCTAATGCTCACCCAGGGAATTCCTGGGCTGGATGTTCTCATCTCACCTTATTGGCAATAGTTTTGGGCCAGGCAGGAGCAGATAAATGGCCTCAATGGCAGATTTACATGCCCAGGGAGAAAAGGTGAATATGTTTGGGATTTATTTCCTCTCTCTGCTGTAAATCTGCACCTTGAATGAATGATGGGATCACTTCTGGGGTTTAAAAAAAGAAATCATGGAGTAAAGTGTCAAAAGTTTAAGGAAACAGAAATGATGGAAAAAAGAAATCCTGCTGTGAGTGGCCTTTGCAGCACCTCACCCCTGCCTGGAGCTGGTTTTCCATCCAGCTGGGCTTGGTTAGTCTGAGAAATATCTCCTTGGAGGCAGAATCTTGGAGCTGGATAGACTTGAGGGATGGGCTGATTGCAATGGGATGGAGTTCAACAAGGCCAAGTGCAGGTCCTGCCCTTTGGCCACCCCAAGCCCTGCAGCGCTCCAGGCTGGGCACAGAGTGGCTGGAGAGCAGCCAGGCAGAAAGGGACCTGGGGGGACTGAGGGACAGGAAGCTCAAGAGGAGCCAAGAGTGTGGCCAGGTGGCCAAGAAGGCCAATGGGCTCCTGGCCTGGATCCAAAGTAGCGTGGCCAGCAGGCCCAGGGCAGTGAGCCTTCCCCTGGCCTCTGCCTTGGGGAGGCCACACCTTGAGTGTTGTGTTGAGTTCTGGGCCCCTGAGTTGAGGCAAGAGATTGAGGGGCTGGAGCGGGGCCAGAGAAGAGCAAGGAGGCTGGAGAAGGGAGTGGAGCACAAGTGCTGTGGGGAGAGGCTGAGGGAGCTGGGGGTGTTGAGCGTGGAGAAGAGGAGGCTGAGAGGTGACCTCAGCACTGTCTGGAAGTGCCTGAAGGGAAGTTGTGGCCAGCTGGGGGTTGGTCTCTTCTCCCAGGCACTCAGCAATAGGACAAGGGGGCACGGGGGGCTCAAGCTCTGCCAGGGGAAATTGAAGTTGGAGATGGGAAAAAACTTCTTTGCAGAGAGAGTGCTGAGGGATTGGAATGGGCTGCCCAGAGAGGGGGTGGATTCCCCATCCCTGGAGGTTTTGAAGCTGAGCTTGGCCGTGGCACTGAGTGCCATGATCTGGTAAAGGGACTGGAGTTGGCCCAAGGGTTGGACTTGAGGATCTCGGAGGGCTTTTCCAACTCAATCCATCGATCCATTCTGTGATTCTATGAACAGGGAGGGCTGTGGAGAGGACCCCCACTGGCAGCACCCCATGGGAGGAGGAGAGAGGGAACCACAGCCTGTTGGAACATCCCCAGAGCTGTGAGAACCCCCAGATCCAGGAGTTCCTGAGAGCTGGAGAGCTGGGCACAAACACTCCTGACTCCCTCCCTTCCTCCCAGCCCAGCCCACCCCCAGCCCTGCTGACGCACAGCCAGCTGCAGGGCTCAGGGACAACTTGTTTGAGGTTCCAATTAGATCTCCATGGACGAGGGACACTCATATCCTCTCCTGATAATAAAAAGGGACCATAAATCCAGAGAGCACCGAGGCAGCAGCTCCGGCTCTGAACTCCCCGATGGGTGCCAGGGTAAGGGACCATTTTCCTCTGCTCCACATGCCAAGTTTGCAGGGAAAGGGGACAGGGTTTGTGTTTGGTTTGTCTTTATTGCCTGTGCTTCCTTATTCTTCCTCCGGCTTACATTTATTTACATATATATATATATATGTTTTTCTATTATTTGGTATTTATTTGGAGGCACAGTGAGAAACCAGCCCCATTTCCCCAGCTCAGTGACACTCACATTTGGTGATAAAGCATTTGCAGTGTTTGCTTTTTGTAATTAAAAATTTATAACTGTCACTGGCTGGGATTTCAGGAAACTTCAGGGATTGTTGGGGAGAAGGATAGTTTGGACTCAGCTGCATTAATTTTATCACTTAGTCTCTTGTGCCCAAGAGCTGTGAGAGCATTAATGGTTAATTGGTTGTTTTAATGACGATTTCTGGTGGGTATTTTTGGTGTGAGCAACGTTCTCTCAGCCCTGATCTCCATCACGTACATCAGGCTTTGAAGTCCTGGATCTTGCCCTGACATTTCAATTAGGTCAAATAAAAAGACATGGAAGGTAAATGAATTTCCTTTGAGGCCGAATTTAATCTCCAAAGGACAAACATGGAATAAAAGATGTTGAGATTACCTCAGATAAGCTGCTGGCTTGATCTGTGCCTGGAGTCTCTGGGAGGAGACTTGAATGATGCCTTGAAGTAGGTACAAGGTGTCTCAGGAGAGGGAAAATGGTTGGAGCACACTCCAGCTGCGAATTTAAAAGGAAGATTGATGAAAACATGGGCTTTGATGGCAAAGTTGGTGGTCCCAGCTCCTGAGGAAAGCACACAGGTTCTGGGGAACAGCAGCAGGCTCTTGGGGAAAGCACATGGATCCTGGGAAAAGCATCCAACTCCTGGGGATTGGCACTCAGATCGTGGAGATGGCACCCCGCTCCTGGGAAGGGCACCCAAATCGTAAGGAACAGCACCCAGATCCTGGGAAAAGCATCCAGCTCCTGGGAAGGGCATCCAGCTTCTGAGGAACAGCATCCAGGTCCTGGGGAATTGCACAGAGCTCTGGGGGAATGGCATGCAGCTTCTGGGAATGGCACCTAGATCCTGGGAACAGCACCCAGAACTTGGAAAACACATCCAGCTCCTGGGAATGGCACCCAGATCCTGGGGACACACTGAGTGACCCCAGGAGCTGCTTTCCCACGGGAGAAGCCATGAGCTGGGCAAGGTTATAACAAGGAATGTTCTCTTTAAAGGTTGTCAGAGCCCTTCACCCCTGAGCCCAGGAGCTTCCCGGACCCCTGGCTGAGCCCCAGCCCCTGGCCATGCCCCAGGCTGTGTCCCCGTGCCCCCAGCACCCACCCCAGGGCTGGCTGGCCCAGGGCAGGGGGTCACCGAGGCTGGTACTGGTGGTCGTGTTTGTGGCACTGCTGCTGGACAACATGCTGCTGACTGTCGTGGGTATGGGGGCTCCTGGGGGGCTGCCCTGGGGGGACTGGGTGCTTGGGGGGCTGCCCTGGGGGGACAGGGCTGGGTGCTTCGAGGGGACAGTGAGGGGCTCGGTCTTCTTGGGGCTGCCTTGGGGTCCAGCAAGGGGCTGGGTCCTTGGAAGGGCTGCTCAGGGATACAGTGTGGGGCTTTTGGGGGGCTGCTCAAGGGTACAGTGTGGGGCTCTTGGGGCTACAGCAAGGGGCTGGGTCCTTGGGGGGCTGTCCTGGGGGCTCAGCCTCTCTCTTGGTCTCTGGGTGATGCCAGTGGGGTCCCTGTTCAGGGCTGGGTGCTGGGAGCTCCCAGAACCCCCACGCCTGGCCAGCACCACTCAGCTCAGCTCTGTGCAGAGCCAGGAAATGTGGGGAAATCCTTAAATAATCCCTTCCCTGGCTCTCCTTCCAGTGCCGATCGTCCCCACCTTCCTCTACACGACAGAGTATGAAAGTGCCAACAGCTCCATGGCCCCGGCCCAGCCTGAGCCATCTCCTCCAGCCTTGAAGGCTCCTCCTTTCTCCTCCCTGTTCTCCTATTTTGACAACACCACGGTGACTGTCGCGGGCTCTGACAGCCCCCTGGAGGTGCTGAATGGCACAGAGAGCAGCCCCCACACAGAACCCCCCAGCAGTCCCCCAGCACCCCCGAGGGGCTGCCCGGAGGGTGATGAGTTCCTCACCAAGGAGAACGTCCGTGTGGGGCTGCTCTTTGCCTCCAAGGCTCTGGTGCAGCTGCTGGTCAACCCCTCCGTGGGTGTCCTGACCAACAGGTAGGTCAGAGACCCGGGTTTGTAGCCCCTCAGGGATGGGCAGCTCCTGCTGGTCCTGGAATCACCACGAGCTGGGCATGTGCTGCAATCATGGGGTTACAGGAATTAGGGAGAGTAGCAAGAATATATCCATCAAAATAGCAGGAATAATATTTTTTCTACAAGGCTGCACATGGCTTGTGAGTTTATATCACAATATGAACCTCAGTAATGCTCTCCTCAGGTGTTGCCAGATGCTGTTTAATACCAGCAACCACCAAATAAACAAACACAGATTCCCAGCCCACCAAGGATATAATGTTAGGTTTAGATTTTCCTTGTCTGTGTCTCCTGCAGACACATCTGAGCTGTGCTGGGCTCAGCTCCAGGGGGATGGGCTGGGAGAACAGAGCTGTGTCTCTGGGATGGCTAGGGGGGTCTGGATGCTCCCCGACCAGCACTTGTGGGCTCATCCAGCTGCTCAGGAGACACTTCCCAGCCCTCTGTGTTAAGGTTGGGCAGCAAGGCCTGATCTCAAGGGGGAATGAGGAGCCTTTGCTGAGCTGGTGCCTCTTTGTTCCCTTCCCAGGATAGGATACCACATCCCCATGTTCATTGGGTTCACCATCATGTTCCTCTCCACACTCAGTGAGTATTGCCCTTCCCTCTGCCCTCCCCTGGCAGCAGCACAGCAGCAAATCCTTGGTCTGAAATCCTTGGTCTGTGCCCTCTCTGCTGTCACCATGGAGGTGAAAGGAGTGAGAGCAGAGCAACCCAGAAATGAGTGACAGGAAAGAACAAGGAACCCTCTGGCCCTTTGCCCCCTCCAGCACCCAAACTGCTGCCAGCTGAGGCCACCTTTACCCTCTGCAGGGTTTTAGGGCCCAGCCTGATGCAGCTCTCCCCTCCCTCTGCAGTGTTTGCTTTCTCAGGCACCTACACCCTGCTGCTCGTCGCCCGAGCCCTCCAAGGCGTGGGCTCCTCCTTCTCATCAGTGGCAGGTAAATGTTTTGGCTTTGCCTCTGTGTCAGCTCCCCCTGTGTGGGTTCAGTGATCCTCCTCCTCCTCTCTGAGCCTGCCTGGCTGGTGTAGGGGTACCCCAAAAGCCCAGGCTGCCTCCAGAGAGGAGCCACACCATGGAGCCACATGGCTCCTGCTCTCTCTCTGCTCCCAGGGCTGGGAATGCTGGCCAGTGTGTACCCGGATGACTTCGAGAGGGGCAATGCCATGGGGATCGCCCTGGGAGGCCTGGCCTTGGGCGTGCTGAGTAAGAACACCTTGATCCCAGTGGGATTCAACCACAGCACCTTCATCACCTGTGGCTTCCACTGCCTGGATGTGCCCCTTCCCCATCCCATGGGCATGGCTGGGTGTCCTCCTCCCTCCCCCTCTCCATGGGCACTGCTGTGGGACCTGACACCTTCCAACCACATTCCCAGCCCAAACACCCCCCAGGGACAAGGAGGGAGCAGCTGGGGATGGTGGCACTGCCCTGGTGTGACCCAGCCTCTCCCTTGCAGTCGGAGCACCCTTTGGGAGCATCATGTATGAATTCGTGGGGAAATCGTCTCCCTTCCTGGTCCTGGCATTCCTCGCCCTCTTGGATGGAGGTGAGAAGGCAAATGGTTTAATCCTATTTAAAAAAAAATCCAAAAAAAGCATGTGAAAAGATTTCAATGTGGATGTTTTGGGGAGGATCTGTGAGAAGGAAGCACATTAACACAGGACGGGTTCCACCATCAGCACTGGTTGTTCTGTTAGTGCTAAATCACATGTTTTCAATCTCCAGATGATTGACACAGCAATATATAAGAATTAATCTCTCATTACTTAATAAACCCCTTGATTGCTTGAATGGCTTGAGCAGCACATTCAGTAAAGCTCTTTGAACTGTGAATTCCTTGGCAAGGCATTCGTCTGCAGCCTCTTCATGCCATGAAGGAATCAGACTTTGCCAGCATAAATGGTGTCCTGTGCCTCCTCCCATTGCTGCATCACAGATAAAGGCCCTGGGAGCCTTCTGAGTGCCACAGCAAAGTCAGCAGGAATGTGCATTTTCCATGGGAAGTGTTGAGCTAATTAAATTACAGTCCCAGTTACCATCTCTGCCCAGATGTGAGGCGAGATATCTCTAATGAGGCGTGTAAGAGCTTTTGGAAAACGAAACGTGGGCCTTGTACGTATCAGCCTTTCTGGTTTAATCCCATCCTTTTCCACCTCCAATTTCTGTCACGCTCTGGTGGCTGCTCCCAGCTGGCAGCCAGACAAGAGCATTTGCACTTTTGACTGTTCAGGGGTCGACAAAACCCTTCTAAGACAGTCCACTCCAGGCAGTTTTGGTGTTTTTTCCTGTGGGGGCAGGGCTGGGAGCCACCCCCCAGTCCAGCCCTGTCCCCAAACACAATTCCTGCCTCCCCAGGGGTTCTGATGGTGGAAGGGGTCAGGCTGAGGGAAAAGCCAGAGGGAAGGGAGGATTTAAGGGGTGCTGACTGCAGAAACAAGCTGACAGCAGGGTTTTCTCCCCAGCCCTGCAGCTGTGCATCCTGCAGCCCTCCAGGATCTCCCCGGAGGTGAGTGCACACCTGGAAGCTGCCAGGTGAGGGAAGAGGGCAGTGCCAAGGGCCAGGTGAGTGCACACACAGCCCCCAGCCCACATAACCCCCCTGGACACTCTGCAGAGCACCAAGGCCACCCCGGTGTCCACCCTGCTGCGAGACCCCTACATCCTGGTGGCTGCAGGTAAAGGTGGCTGCTGGCACACACCGTGCTCTCCTTGTGCATGTCCTGACTAAAAAATCCCTTGTGCCTGCTTGA
Organism: Sakesphorus luctuosus; assembly: GCA_013396695.1. Lineage (NCBI taxonomy): Eukaryota > Metazoa > Chordata > Aves > Passeriformes > Thamnophilidae > Sakesphorus > Sakesphorus luctuosus. The sequence goes on from VWZD01006478.1 coordinate 51,425, forward strand.
AACAGCAGCAAAAAGGGCTAAAACAAAGGATTTCTCCCCTTTCTCCCCACCAGGAGCCCTCTGCTTCTCCAACATGGGGGTGGCCATGCTGGAGCCCACCCTGCCCATCTGGATGATGCAAACCATGTGCTCCCCACAGTGGCAGCTCGGTAGGTCTCCAGCTTTGCAGCCTCCACTCTTCAGCCTGACAGAGTTTAGAATCACAGGATCACTTGGGAAACATCTCCAGGACCACCCAGTCCAACCTGTGACCCATCACCACTTTGTCAGCCTGACCAGAGCACTGAGTGCCACATCCAGTGGTTTCCTGAACACCTTCAGGGATCAAAGGACCAGCTCCTGCTTGGGCACTGCGAGCTGCATTGAAACATCTTTTATATCATTCCAAAAAGAAGAAGAAAGCATATGCCCTCACTCACAGGGGGTCAGCCATCCCAGGCTGTGTGTGGCTCCAATTTCAGCTGGAAACATCTTTAGCTGCAGCTGCACAATGTGCTTTGCTCTGTTATTGAAGAAATTGCATAGAATCAGGCTCCCTGCAAGAGCAATAACGGGGAGAGGAGGCTGTTTGGTGCCTGGGAAGCCTGTGGAAAGCCCATCTTCTGCAGGGCAGATAATGGGCTTGTGCTGGGCTGGAATGGTGGAGGCCAGATGGGCTTTGCAGGGGCTGCTCAGCATGAAAAGGGCAATTCTGAGCGTGCCAGGCAGGGCAGGGTGGGACCTGCTGATCCCCAGCTGCCTGGGAAATGTGATGGGGAGATAACACTGCCTGTGTTTGCTGCAGAAATAAAAACTAACGGTTATAAAACCCAATTGGTGCAGGAAACACCCGGGGAGTGCCCTGGGCTGCACTTAGATCCCAAATTGGATTGTAGGCTGGGAGCAGGGGGGATGAGATTGCTCCTGATTGAATTATCCCCTGGGCAGCAGGAACATCCATCCAGTAAAAGCATATGATGCTTCTCCTGAGCAAGGATGGACAAGGGGAGAGCAGCACCCAAAGATTCTGGCAGTGGGAAAGAGGGACAAAACACAGGGAAAAACAACCCAGGGCTGCCCCAGCACCCCATGGGAGCCTTGGAGGTGACTTAGAGCACAGACAGCAAAGAAAATCCCAGATATTTCCCCAGATATTCAGGTACCTGGGCTTTGAGAGCAGTTTGGATTTAGACACAATTCAATGACAAACCACCATCTCACAAGCTGTTCTGAACTCAAGGGGCTTCTCTATTTGTCTCCTTTAGTTCACCCACTCCCATAATTCTGGGATAAGAACCCAGAAGAGCTCAGTCTAAACTTGCAGGATTAACTGTGTTACGTAGCTATTAGAGAGAGGAAAGAAAATTAAACACAAATCAGTGTGTTTCAATAAGGAAGTTGTCTCAGGGAAATGGAGCTGATCAGTTTTATTTATAGTCAGCAGGAGAGTATATGAAAAATAAACAACTGGTAAAGCAGCAGGCAGAGCAAATATTTAATTTTGAGCTGCATAATGATCCCTGAGATTTTACTTAAGCAGTTGTTTTATTCCTCTTTATTTAGCATGTGAAAAGCAGAAGGTAAAGGAGGAAAGGTGGAAGAGGGAGAAACTATGAAAGGAGGACATTCAGGTGCCTTGCCTGACTCATGATATTCTCCCAATGAGGCAGTGAGGGAATGAAAATTGTGCAGATCCCCTGTATTTCCTCGGGGATGACACACTCTCTTTTCATTCTTCCCCTCTCCAGGGATGGCATTCCTCCCTGCCAGCATCTCCTACCTCATTGGCACCAACCTCTTCGGGATCCTGGCCAACAAGATGGGCCGGTGAGTGGAAGGCCAGAGATTTTGGCTCAGCACAAGTTCTGCTCGTGGTGTTGTGCAGGCTGAGAACTCCTGCCCTGTCCCAACTGCAGGTGGCTGTGCTCCATGATTGGAATGGCTGTGGTGGGAGTCAGCCTGCTCTGTGTAAGTACCACAGGGGGAATGGGAGCCCTCCCTGCAGGAGAAGCCACAGGCATTGAGCTGGGTTACACCTGTGTGTCAGTTTTGCAGACCTGAGAAAGGTTTCCCAGATCTTAAGGCTGAGAGATTTGGGATTGCTAAACCCAGAAAAGGCTCTGGGGTGGCCAAATTGTGACCATCCAGTGCCTGAAGAGGGCAACAGGAAAGATGGGGACCATTTACAGGAGAGGGAATGGCTTCACCCATCCAAAGGGCAGGGATAGTTGAGATTTGGGAAGGAATTCCTCCCTCAGATGGTGGTGAGGCCCTGGCACAGGTTGCACAGAGAAGCTGTGGGTGCCTAATCCCTGGAAGTGTCCAAGGCCAGGTTGGATGGGGCTTGGCACAACCTGGTCTATGGAAGATATCCCTGTCCATGGCACAGGGTGGGACTGGATGAGCTTTAAGGTCCCTCACAACCCAAACCATTCCATGATTCCATGATCTATGTCTCACCTCCCACAGCAATTCTAACCTCATGTCTCCTCTCCCTCTCCCCTCTCAAAGGTACCTCTGGCCAAAAACATTTACGGGCTGATTGGCCCAAACGGTGGGCTGGGCTTTGCCATAGGTAAGCTGGGCTGCTCAGGCTGCTCCAAGGCTCTCTCCCCAGGAGCAGCAGTGCCTGAGGAGCCCCTCCTTGCTCTGGGCAGGAATGGTGGACTCCTCCATGATGCCCATCATGGGTTACCTGGTGGACCTGCGCCACACCTCTGCCTACGGCACCGTCTACGCCATCGCCGACGTGGCCTTCTGCATGGGCTTTGCCATCGGTACAGGACCCTCCTTCCTGTGGCCAGGAAACTTCTGTGACGTGGTTTGGGGAATATTTTATCTTCTAGGTCTCCTTTGGGCAGCTTAACTACTAACTACTTCATTAAAGGAGAGACAGAATCTACAGGCAATCTTGGAAATCTACAGAATCTTGGAAAAGTAGATGCTCTTCTATTCTCTTTCTAAAAACAACCCAAAACTTTCTTTAAAGAGTCTTTGCCAGTATTTGGGTTTTTTTAATACAAAATACTTGCTGACTTGTAATATTAGAAAAACATAGTAAGTTAATATTACTTGGATTATCTCAAGATAGTGTACATTTATGGCAGTGAGGGAGATCTTACTCCCAGGGGGACAACTCAGTGGGTATCTCAGTTGGGTTATCCCTCCCTTTCCTCCACACAGCATTGACCACAGCACAGAGTCTGCAGCCCCATCACCACAGATCCACAGGTCCCTGCAAACTGGACAAACCTCCTGCTCTCTGGGCTTTTATCCCTTTTCAATGCTTCAATTTGCAGGTCCCTCCACGGGTGGGGCAATTGTCCGAGCCATTGGCTTCCCCTGGCTCATGGTCATCATTGGAGTGACCAACCTGGCCTATGCCCCGCTCTGCTGGTGCCTGCGCAGCCCTCCGGCCAAGGAGGAGAAGATGGTCAGTTCAGGGGTATTTTACCGGAGTACAGGGGGTTGATAAGCCAGAGATTTTGGCGGAGAGAAGAATAAACTTGCTAGGGATTGTGTCTGCTGTTGTGGGTGGACTCTGCCTTCCCACAGGGACAAAGAGCTCAGATAAAACCAGGAGAGTTTGGAGGGTCCTTCCCTTACCTCACAGTTCATATTCCCTTAGGAAAAGTTGGTGACTCCTGTTAACTTCAAATTAATCACTATTTTTACCAAAGCAGGATTTCTCCTCTCCTCCACCCAGGCAATCCTGAGCCAGGAGTGCCCCATGCAGACCAAAAGCTACACCGGGGAGAAACCCCTGCGGGAATTCCCTCTCACGGATGACAGTGATGTGGAGGCAGAAAACATGGAATAGCCAATGCAAGGGGGTGTGCTGTGCTTGAAAATCAATATTCTGGTGACAAACATGGATGGATGAGCAGTGTGGGTATCAACCTGTCCTGGAGAACAGCATTGTCTCAGGCACAGCCTGCCCACGCCAGAGAACATCATCATCTCCCCAGTGTCCAGGAGCTTTGTGAACATCTTCGAAGCACTGACTGTTCCTGAAAGAAAATGGAGGGATAAAAAAAGAACATTAAATCAGCTTTGGGAGATTTCTCTCTCCAGATCCTGCTCTGAAGCCCAGCATTAACCTGTTCTGTTACAACAGGGCACAATCCATCTGTGCCACTGGCAATAAAGATGCCACTGTAATGTCACTGCTCCTCTGGAGACACTAAAAATGTTCATTTCTGTCTTGCTGTAGCTTGACATGCTGTGATGCTTCTGTGCTACTCAAGAGCTGCTTGTGTGTCCTTCTTAACATACATTAAATTAATTCATTTGTTTGAAGAACTCTGTAAAACTGAGGTGGAAATAAGGTTTAGACTCTTAGAGCCAGCTAGAACCCTTGTGATTAATGTTTAGATATATATAAAATATATTTATAATTCTCAGCTAGTTAAGCAAAAATGCAAGGTTCTTATTACATTAGAAGTGTCCATGAGTTTGACCTAAACCAATTCCACATTAGTTCTGTATTAACTATTTCCTATTCAAGCATTAGTTTATTAAAATCTTAAAATTAAAAACTTTTAAGGAAAAAACTTATTGTAATAAAGGCAGACTCAGTTTGGAACATGCACGACTTAGCAGAGCAGAGAAGGATTAACAACTCCCCTTCAATATATACATACACACACATGTATGTGTGTCTATTTATATACATATATTCATACATGCAGGCATATATGTGTGTATCTCTATATATGCACACATACATATATACATATACACACACATATATGTACATATACACACATACACATATATACACACATATGTACACATACATATATCTACATACCCATACATACATGTACATATGTATATGTACATACCCATATATGTACATACGCATATGTACATACTCATATATTTACATATACACACACATATATGTACATATACATACATGTACATACCCATACATACATGTACATACATATATGTACACACCCATACATTTACATATACATATACACATATATGTACTCATATATTTACATATACACACACATATATACACATGTACATACACATATACACACATATATGTAGATATACACACATACATATATACATATACACGCATATATGTACATATATGTATATGTACATATATGTATATGTACATATATGTATATGTACATATATGTATATGTACATATATGTATATGTACATATATGTATATGTACATATATGTATATGTACATATATGTATATGTACATATATGTATATGTACATATATGTATATGTACATATATGTATATGTACATACCCATATATGTACATACACATATACACACATATATGTATGTGTATCTCTCTATATACACACATACATATATACATATACACATATATGTACATATACACACATACACATATATACACACATATGTACA
>VWZD01006478.1:72181-96091 GCA_013396695.1 Sakesphorus luctuosus
GGATGGATGGAGGAAGCCCCACTCCAGGCTGGGCAGAGAGTGGTGTCTTGTAACAATAACAGGTCACAGTGAAAAAATAATCCTTCCTATGGCTATTTCAGGCTATTTCCAGCCATTCCCCTCTGTGCCACAGGAGTGGGGACAGAAACAGCCCCAAATGCAGAGCCTGGAAAGGGGAGAGGGGCTGACAGGCAGCAAGGGATGGCCTGGACTTGTTCTGTGGGCAGCTGTGTGGGCCCCACGATGAGCTGGAAAAGCCCTTGTCTAGGACAGCAGGAGGAGAACTGAGATGGGACAGCGGGAGGAGAACCAAGATGGGAAATCCTTTGTCTGGGACAGCAGGAGGAGAACTGAGATGGGAAAGCGGGAGGAGACCTGAGATGGGACAGCAGGAGGAGAACTGAGATGGAAAAGCCCTTGTCTGGGACAGCAGGAGGAGAACTGAGATGAAAAGCCCTTGTCTGGGACAGCAGGAGGAGAACTGAGATGAAAAGCCCTTATCTGGGATAGTGGGAAGAGAATCAGCTCCACAGAGGGCAGGGAAGGCTGGGATGTGCATCCTGCAGGTTTTCCAGGAGAAGTGTTGCATGGGCAGGAAGGAGGACCCCAAGAGACACAAACCCTCCTCAGCACATCCCTCTGTGCTTGTCTAAGGGGCTCAAAACCCTGACTGTCACCCCCAGTCTCCTCCTCCTCTTCATGGGGTCGTCCCTTCCACCCTGTGGGACACAAATCCTATTCCCTGACCCCACAGGCTGCTCCCTGAGCACTGCTCCACATTACACCCCCAAACTCCCCACAGGGGGACACATCCCTGTGGAAAACCCACCTGGGTGCTGACAGGGGCAGTGAAACAGCAGCTGGAAAGACCCGAGGTGGAACACGAGATGCTGCAAGAGCCCCGGAGCGAAGGAAGAAGCAGAGAGGAGCTGACATGTCCCTGCCAGCCACAACGCAGCTAATTCTGCACTCACCAGCTCAGCAGGGTCATTCCTGCTCAATGGGCCCTCAGGAGTTCAGGAGCTCTGGGCTGTGGTGCTGAGAAGTGCCTCGGGAAGTGCCCTTTGCTGGTCAAGGAGCAGCCACAGGATGGTCCTGCCAGGATGAGCCACAGAGCAGCAGGTCCCAGCGAGGCTGCTGAGCTCAGCCTCCCCCAAAAGAGAGGCCCTTCTTTTCCATCCCTTCCCTCCCACCCTGCAGGGCGAGGGGTGGTTTGGATTAACACAAACCCTGCGCCTGACAGAGGCGCTCGGATTTTTAGTTGAAGGGAAATGGATCAAATCTGGGTTTAACTGACATGAAGCAAAGACCTGACGAGCACCAAACCCATTTCACCAGCTCAAGGCTCTCAGTTGTGTACCAGAATCAGAACTCTCAAAGACTGAAGCAATTATTTAGTTGAAAAAATGAGAAAAGAGGGGTCAGTTGACGTGTGTGAAAGAGCCGTCAGGCACATGGGGACTTTCTGGGCTCTCCTCCTCCACAAAGGATGCTCAGAAAGATGCTTTGTTCCACCAGCAAAGTATTTTTCATGCAAACTGCCGAAGCTTTGGCCCTTCACACACCACATTTTGGAGTATTTCACTGTATTTCAAGTCAGGCCAGACACGAGTTTCCACACGCACTGTGCAGGCTCAGGGTTTTTGCTGAGCAGAACTTCTCCCTCACCCTAATTCTTGTTCACTAAAACAAATGGAAAACTCAGCAGGTCATTAAATAAAACCATTCTTTCTCCTCCCACACAAAAGCTGTGGGCTTTGCATCAGAAAATTGAATGCAGCTTCCATATAATTTTTGCTGGGATGCTGGAATAGGTTTCCTGTAAAAGCTGCCCCCAAGCCAAGCAGTTCTCCATGGGGGACAACCAGGTCCCCTCCAAACAAAGTCACCTGGCTCCTGCCCCGTGACTGTGAAGTCCTGAACTCCAGGTGAGCAACAGGAGGGGAAATTGTGATGCAAAGGAGGAGCTGAAACGCCAAGGCAGCAGCTCAGCCTTCAGGCTGTGAGGATGTTCTGAATAATGAAATGGGATTTCTCCAGTGGGTCTCAGACTTCTTTCCACCAACAGCCCTGGCTCTGTAAAGGTCCTTTTACAGCACTGGGCTCTGCTGATTTACTAAATATTTGCAAGCTCAGGGCTCAAAGCCAAAGTGCACAAACTGGGTCCCTTCAACCCTCGCCTTGGCTGCTGAACAAGGGTGGGCTCTGTCCCTGGTGCTCCCCAAAGCCCGGGCTGAGCCCCTGAAAGCAAAGCCTCTCTTAGCTGGGATGTTTCTTGTAACACAGCCCCGCTGGGAGCCGCTGGGGAGCATTTCCTCGCACCCACACACTCCCCCGTGTGCCGGGAACTCCCCGAGGGCCCGGCGGCTGCTCATCCCCCCAGCACACGGGGGATGTGTTACCGGGGAGGAAGCCACTGCTTGCATTATATTTAGCTTCAAAGGCTGTAACCCTTTCAGAAATTAAAACAGCCCAGCCTTTGTTGCTCAGGCAGGGCTTTGATGGTGGAATTCCCAGCGCAGCTCCACAACTACTTAGTCATAAAAACAAACCACTTCTCATTTAAACCAAACCCCTCCTCACATGTGCAAACTCAGCTCCACGTTCCTGAGAACTTCTTATGGCAGCATGAGGAGCCGGGGCCCTGTCTGGGGAGGGGGAGCGGGCTAAAAATAAGTTTATTCCACTTTTGCGGACACACGAAAGAGGGTTTGGGTTGGTGGTTTGTTGCTTGTTTGTTTTTTGTTGTTGTTTTTTTCCCCAGCGAAAACGTGACAAATTCATTTCGCTGTTGGGTTTATTGCTGGGAACTGGGCAGGAGTCGCTGCTCCGGGTGGCACCGGGACCCGTCGGAGCGGGGCTGGGAGCGGAGCGAGGGGCGCGGGGGCCGTGTGGCAGGGGATGCTCCGCTGGCCCCGACCCGCGTCCCGCATCGCCCCCAGCCCGGGCAGGATGGATGGGAGCGGCTCCCCCTCTCCCCATCGCCCCCACCCCGACCCTCCCCGCCGCCCCGCTGGCTCTCACCGTGGCACCGCTGGAACATCCGACAGCCGCTCCGCGGGGCCGGGGATGCTCGGCCGGGCCATGGCCGGGAGCGGCCGTGCCNCCCCCGGCCCGCCCCCGGCACCGCAGGGCTTGGAACAACCTGGGCTGGGGGAAGGTGTCCCTGCCCATGGGAGGGGGTGGGATTGGGTGGGCTTTAAGGTCCCTTCCCACCCAAACCATCCCCCGGAGACAGCCTTGGGGACACCACTCAGGGGGACAGGGGGCTTGGCGAGCCCCAAACCCCTCCGCTCGCCCTGTGTGGCCATGGGGCTCCTCTCCCTGCGTGTTTACGGGATCCCAGCGCAACATCCCGGCGCTGCTCGGGGCGCCCGCAGGAAGCGCAGGAAGAATGGAGCTATAATAAGAGCGGGAGGACAATGAGCGCTGGGAGCGTGTGGGGCACCCTGGAGCCACCCCTGCCACACAGACACCCTCTCCTGGCCTTGGCCACCCTCTGAGCTCGGCTCAGCACTCGGGGGAAGGTGGTTTTTTACAAGCCTGGGTGGAGCTCGGTGCTGTTTTTCAGAGACAGATGTGGCCTTCTCGTGCTGGATGGAACCCCTGTGACTGCCAGCCCAGCTCTGCTTCCCACCAGGAGCCCCACTCTGTCCCCACTGCTGGAAAATAAAGAGTGGAGATGCCCAGCACAGGCGCTGGTGGTCTCGGGTTTGACCCCTGGAGTGAGGATCTGGCGGGAATCAGATCCATCCCGACCCCCAGCACTCGGGGGGATGCTTTGCCACCAAGCCCTGGGGCAGGTCCCACCAAGCCCTGGGGCAGGTCCCACCAGCCTGAGCTGCCCCAAAGCACACAAAGGGGGGGGGCAGATTTGTCCTTAGCACTGGCTTTATTTTCACAGGTTGACACGAGGCATGGAGAACACCCAAACACCACAACAAGGGGCTGCTTTGGCCGAGCCCACACACCAGACCTGGTTCACGTGGCCACAAAAACACACAGGAAACACAACAGGGGCACACAGAGCTTCAGGCTCCTGGGAGGGAGGGACAGGACTGGCTCAGCAAATGCATCTGCCAGGTGGGAGGACGAAGCCTTGAAGGCTCCCTGGAGCCCGCAGGGATGGAGTGACTGTGAGGTGGGGCCGAGTCCCTCCGGAGGCATCTCGGAGTGAGCGGGCTGGGAAGGAGGCTCTGGGTAGGCCTGTCTGGGTGGCAAGATTGCAGGTGGAGGGTCTATGCTGTACCACGAGGACTAGCTGGCAGGGCTGGGCACCCCCTGAGCTGAGGGGACACCCAGGGCTGGTGCAGGTGACCCGTGAGCTGCCAAGCGACTGCGGCATGGGGAGAGCCCGGTCTGTGCCCCTCAGTGGGCATGGGGTGGGCAGTGCTCCCACCACACCACTGCTCTCATCCTCCTCAGGAGCTCCTCTTCAGCCTCAGAGCATTGTCCAGGGCCACCAGCTGGCGCAGGAAGCCGCGGTTGGGAATGATCCCACGGTGGTCCTTGACCGTCTTTATGGCTTCCACAAGGGGCATGTGGTGGCGGATCATGAGGTAGGCGAGGACCAAGGTGGCTGACCTGCTCACCCCGACGGCACAGTGCACGAGGATCCTCCCTGGGGGCCAGACACGGGGGCTGTGTCACAGCAGAGCACAGCAGAGTTCTCAGTTCTCCCACTGGAAACCTGCTGAGGACCCACGGAGTGTCCTGGGGCTGCGGCTCAGGGGGGCAGCACCTGGCACGGGGGGCAGCGCCCCAGTTCTGGGGCCACTCATGGCACAGGGCATCAGTGATAGCCCAAACCAGGCTGAATAGACCCAAACCAGACTGAATAGGCCCAAACCAGACTGAATAGGCCCAAGCACAGCTCAGGACAGGGGTGGGGCTGTGACCTGGACAGGAAGGGCTCTCACAGAATCACAGAATATTCTGAGTTGGAAGAGACCCCCAAGGATCATCAAGCCCAACTCTTCAGTGAAAGGTCCATACAGGGACCTGCCAGGTGGGAGAATAAAGCCTTGAAGGTGCCCTGGAACTCACAACCTTGGCATTGGTGGCACCATGCTCTAACCCACTGAGCTCATCCCAGGGTCACTCCCCCACCCTGTTCCCCCCATGGAGGAGGTGCTCCCATGCAGGACACAAATACCTAGAAATCCCTTCATTTACCAGCTTGCTTACCAACAGGGTGTGCACCCACTTGCCCAGGGCACTTCCCTCCCAGCCCTCCCAGAACCCTTCCCCACAGACCTTCATTGAGGGCCTGGTGGATGAAGTCAGCTGCAGGGTAGAAGTAGGGGCTCATGTCGAAGGAGGGCGAGTCGTGGGCCTCGATGCCCAGGTAGCGGATGCCAGTGCCCTCGTAGTACTCTGCCCCTCCCCTCCACTTGCTGTGGGAGGCGTTGAGCACGTGGGTGATGCGCAGGTGGGCCAGCTCCCGCCGGTTGGAGGCTATATCTCTGCACAGAGGGCACAGTGCACACCAGTTAAACCTTCCCAAAGGCTGTCCAGGATGAGCATTTCTGTCTGAGAGAGCTGGGTGCAGAGGGAAAGCACCAGGCTCTGAAGGTTCTTGAGTTTTAAGTCAATCTCATGGACAGCCCATCTCTGCCCACCCCACCACAACAGCAGCCTGCAACTCCCTTGGGAGGGGAAGAGGAGGGAATGGCTTGAAGTTGTGCCAGGGTAGAGTTAGATTGGATATCAGGGAATGGTTCTTCCTCCAGAGGGTGGTGGGCACTGAACAGGCTCCCCAGGCTTTGGTCACAGCACCCCAAGGGTGTTTGGATGATCCTCTCAGGGACAGGGTGTGACTCCTGGGGGTGCTCCTGTGCAGGCTGAGGGTTGGACTCCTTATGGGTCCCTTCCATCTCAGCATATTCTGGGAGTCTCTGAACTCTCTTCACAGCCCTGCTCACGTCCTTTCCCCTTTCTCCCAGTGTTCCACACCCACCACATCCTCGTCTCTTTCCTTCCCCCAACATCCTCCTCCCAGATTTCCCCGTTTCCCAAGAGCATCCCTGACCCTCCCCAGTCCTTGTCCCCTTCCCAGATTTCCCCACTTCCCAAGAGCATCCCTGACCTTCCCCAGTCCTTGTGTCCTTCCCTGACTCTTCCCAGATTTCCCCACTTCCCAAGAGCATCCCTGACCCTCCCCAGACCTTGTCCCCTTCCCAGATTTCCCCGTTTCCCAAGAGCATCCCTGACCTTCCCCAGTTCTTGTGTCCTTCCCAGATTTCCCCGTTTCCCAAGAGCATCCCTGATCCTCCCCAGTCCTCGTGCCCTTCCCTGACCTTCCCCAGTCCTCATGCCCTTCCCAGACTTCCCCGTTTCCCAAGAGCATCCCTGACCCTCCTCAGTCCTCGTGCCCTTCCCTGACCCTCCCCAGTCCTCGTGCCCTTCCCTGACCCTCCCCAGTCCTTGTGTCCTTCCCTGACCCTCCCCAGTCCTCATGCCCTTCCCATACGTACTGGTCTCCCAGGTAGAGCCCTGGCCACACCTCATCAGCGTGGTTGCAGGCTGTCTTGCCCGTGTAGAGGAGCCTTTCCAGCTCGAACACGCTGAGGATGGGGTGGGTTCGGCGCTCGTCCCGCGGTGCCCGGCTCGGGGAGCGCCCGCTGTGCCGGTAGAGCCTGGACAGGAAGGCCATGGGGGCTGCCCAGACCCACACGGCATAACTGAGGGGTCCAGAGGGCCGGGGGGGAGCCTGCAGGTCACCTCTGCTGCTGCTGCCACCCACAGTCCTGGCAGGGAAGAAGTGGAGATGCTGTTGGAAGAACTGGTCCGTCACTTCAAGAAATAGAAGAGAGAAGACATTGAGGGGCTGGAGCGTGTCCAGAGAAGGGAATGATGCAGGGGAAGGGGCTGGAAGCAGCAGGAGCAGCTGAGGGAGCTGGGGGGGGCTCAGCTGGAGAAAAGGAAGCTCAGGAGGGACCTTCTGGCTCTGCAATCCCTGCCAGGAGGGGGGAGCTGGGGGGGTGTTGGGCTCTGCTCCAGGAACAGGGACAGGAGCAGAGGGAATGGTCTCAGACTGGGCCAGGGAAGGGGCAGGGGACACAGCAGCAGGAATTTCTCCATGGGAAGGGTGGTCAGGCACTGGCAGGGGCTGCCCAAGGAGGGTTGGAGTGCCCAGCCCTGGAGGTGCCCAAGGCAGGACTGGCCATGGCACTCAGAGCTCTGGGCTGGGGGACAAGGTGGGCATCGGGCACAGGGTGGGCTCCATGGGCTGGGAGGGCTTTGCCAAGGTGGGCATTGGGCACAGGGTGGGCTCCATGGGCTGGCAGGGCTTTTCCAACCTCAGTGATTCTGGGATTCTGTGGTGCTGTAATTGGGGACCTCTCACTCCATCCCATTTGTAGAAATACCAGCCCCAAGCAGCCAGTTCTCATCTCCCTGATGCCAGGTCAGCCACCCACTGCCTCCCAGAGTGAGGCTGAGCATCTCCCACATCCCTTTCCAGAAGGAAAACTGCTGGGGAGAAGTTTGTGCTGCCAGGGCTGTGGGGCAGCCAGACTGCTGAGTCCCCTCAGGCTGAGGTTTTGCTCCAGCCCCACAGCTTTGGGCTGAGGCCACGCTGGCAGGAGATGCTCTGCACAGGACCACCTTCCCCTTGTGCCAGCTCAGGGCTGGTGCTGCCAACCTGTGCTCAGCAGCGAGGAAAGGCAGCCAGGTCTGGGCAAAACACCAGGCCTGGGGAGGAGAAAGCCCCAGACAGGTGGAGGATTCCATATGGCACCAGGCAGCCTGGCCAGGCCCCAGCCTCCTGCAGGGCAGGCACAGGAGCCTGTGGGCAGGGGGAGGCAGGATTAACCCCTGCAGGGACAGCAGCCCTGGAACCCCCAGCACTGGGGTGGGGTGGGAAGGGATAACTTCAGGGGGTGAGAAAGCTCATCTTACAGAGCAGCTCCTCTAGGACACAGCTCTGCTCCCAAGCCTTGGCATCACTGGGATGTGTCCCAAACCTCTGCAGGAACCCTCAGCCAGCAGGTCACAGTCCCTGGGCCAGATGTGGTCAGAGGGGCCCTTTTCTGCTGCTGCCCCACTGAGAGAACCTCCCACATGAGAATCAATCCTCGATCTCCCATCACTGCTGCTGCCCTGGGGGGTGCCCAAAGACCCTCCTCTCAGAGCCCCCCAGCCCAGCCCAGCACTGTCCAGTTGTCCTCGGCACTGGGGGGGAGCTCAGCGACCTTGGGCTGCCCAGCCTGGGTCGGAGTGTCCCTCTGCCCTGACGTTGTGCCTGAGGCACCAGCCAGTGGAGCAGAAGGAAGGAGCCTCCAGCCATTTCTTGGCAACGTGCAAAGAAAAACATTGCAAGGACATGGGGGAGCTCAGAGGGAGCCCAGGGAGGCTCATGGATGTCTCCCTCCCCTCTCCCCATTCCAGGGTGGCACTTCAGCCCCTGCCTGGCACCTCGTGGAGCTGCACAGGGCAGGTCAGCCCTGCCCAAACTGCTCATCCCCGGCCCCCAGCACCACACAGACCCAGCACGGGGCAGATCTCACCCTGCTCGGAGCACGTTTGGACTCCTCCACGCTGGGAATGCAGGCTTGGCAAAGCCCACCTGGAAAAGGCACCGGGCAGGGCCCTCAAACCTTGGGTGACCTTGGCTGCAGCACAGCCACATGTCACCACCCCTGAGAGACAAACAGCAGGAGGGGCTGCAAAAGCGACGGAATCACAAGAAGGCTGAAGCAGAGAAACTGCAGCCCCTCTTAGTGCCACAACTGGAAAAACGGTGACCCACACCTTTGCTGGGCCCGGGGCTCCCAGAGCTGCTTCCAGCATCCCACCCCCAGCACACCCCCATGCCAGCCCCTCAGAGGGGTACAGAGACCCTTCCCCACATCCCAGGGCTTGGAACAGCCCCCATGGCACCCAACCCCCCCCAGGCACTGGATGAGGCCCTCTAGAAAGAAGGGTCACTCCCTGCTCCCCCCAGGGCTGCTCCAGCCCCCCGTGCCATCCTGCTGGGGGGCACAGAGCGGAGCACAGCGCCCTGGCAGACAGACACCCAGACACCCAGACGCGGCGGGGAGGGGATGCCCACCCCTGACTGTACCTTGGCGAGGGCCGGGGCTCCTCCCGGGCGCGGGGCAGGCTCAGCTCCAGCCGGCCATGGCTCGCCGCTGCCGCCGCCGCTGGAGAGAGGCTGATGCATGAACAGCTATTTTAAGGCATGACATGTCCAGAGGCAGGATTGTTTATCTCACGCTGTGCATGGCTGGGCGAGGGAGGAAGGAGGGACGCGGGGATCGCGTGCCCGGGCACACACAGGAGCCCATGGCAGCGCAGCAGCAGCACACCCAGAACCTCCTGCCATCCTCTCTCCCTCCTCCTCCTCCCGCACAGCAACAGCCACACTGAGCGGAGAGAAGGGAAAGCTGCTGAAGTGCTGCTGGTGACACGATTCCCCGCACCAGGAATCTCCAGCTGGCTCTAGAGGATGCTTCTTCATGGATTTTTTACAGCTGGCCTCATCCTCCCACCCCCTGCCAGGGCCCCTCTGCACAGCCAGGGCTTGGTGGGGTTTGATTCCTTTGCAAAGAAAATCAACCTTGGGAAAGGGGCAGTGCTTATGTGGTGATGGAGAATAGAACCATGGAATGGCTTGGGCTGGAAAGGACATTAAAGATCATCCCTTAAAGATCTTCCCTTAAAGATCATCTCTTAAAGATCTTCCCTTAAAGATCATCTCTTAAAAATCATCCCTTAAAGATCTTCCCTTAAAGAGCATCCCTTAAAGATCTTTCCTTAAGGATCTTCCCTTAAGGATCTTCCCTTAAAGATTTCCCTTAAGGATCTTCCCTTAAAGATCTTCCCTTAAGGATCTTCCCTTAAGGATCTTCCCTTAAAGATCATCCCTTAAAGATCATCTCTTAAAAATCATCCCTTAAAGATCTTCCCTTAAAGATCTTCCCTTAAAGATCTTCCCTTAAAGATCTTCCCTTAAAGATCATCTCTTAAAGATCATCCCTTAAAGATCATCCCTTAAAGATCATCTCTTAAAAATCATCCCTTAAAGATCTTCCCTTAAAGAGCATCCCTTAAAGATCTTTCCTTAAGGATCTTCCCTTAAAGATCTTCCCTTAAAGATCTTCCCTTAAAGATCATCTCATTCCAACCCTCTGCCTGGGCAGGGAACAAGCCGTGACAAAGTATTTACAAATTCATGTCAGAGTCAGGGAATATTTTTTTTTCCTGGGGAAAAAAAAAAGGTAAAAAAAAAAGAGGAAACTGGGAAGATGGAAGGGGTTTGTTTTGACAGTTTCTAAACGACACCGTTCATTTCACAAGTGCTGCAACGTTTCAGTTAAACATTTTCCAGGCAGAATATGCTCCTTTTGCCTTTGAAGTGCTGGCTTTCCAGTTAAGGGTTTGACTCAAATCAGAAAGTAGGAGTGAGGTGGGAAAAACAAGCCGAGGAAGAACAGAAAGAAGCTGTTCCAGGCTAAATGACACATTCCAAGATTTATGGAATGCCCTCCCCCACTCCTATTTGATTGAAACCCAGAAAATTCTCCTGCTGTGTTTATCCCAGGATACAACCTCAGAGCTCCAAGGATGAGCAGGGAGGCCCTGGCTGAGGGCTGGCTTTGCTGTCCTTGCTGGGCCAACAGTGTTTTCTGGCCAGCTTGGGAAAAGCCTGTCCTGCCCCTTGAAAAAAAGGGGGTTGACTCCACTTACCTGCAGAAAGATTGAGCTTTTCTCTTCTGCCCAGTCACGCTCCTCCAAAAAACAGGCACTGGCTGACCAGAAAGGAAATTTGCCCTTTCCCAGCTCTGTAAGACACCTTTAATGTGGCCAAGCAGCAGCCCCCTCCCTCCCCTGCACCATTCCCAGGAGTCTGTAAAATGTGCTCCTGAACAGAAGTGCCTCCAACCCCCATCACAAAAGGTTAAATCTGAATTTAAAGACACTACATGAAATAAAATTGGGTGGATGAATGTTTTGGCAGAGCATTGCCTGCAGGGAACTTACTGGTCATTTAAACAGAGGATTAGTAGTTGTTATGTTTTTGTTCCAATAATAATGCTGGAATTGCTTTGTAAAGCAGCCAGAAGTTGCCAACAAAGCCAGGGAGTGCTCCTTAGATAATGAAATTTCAGAGGCTTTGAAATGCCTGGGCAGCTGCATCGAGGAAAAGTGTCACCAATCTACCTTTTGATAAGGGAAGTTTCTCAGACACAGACCCCTTTGTCTCTTTTCTCAGACACAGACCAGACCTCTTTGTGTCACCTCCTCTCCTTGTTGTCCATGAAATCATAGCTGTAGCCCAGCCTGAGCTGCCCTTGCTCCCTGGAAGGATTTATCAGCTCAGTGTGTTGCTCCTGAAGTTGCTGACCCTGGAGACATGAGGCTTCTCGGGGTCTGGAGCTGCTCTGAAGGCTCAGGGCAGCACAAACACCCCTTGGGATTTGCTGTGACCTTCACACACCCCTTCCTCAGCTTCCACACCTTCCTCAGCTTCCCACCCCCTCCAATCTCCCCCAGGTCACAGTCCTGCCTCTCACCTGGTTTGCCCCAGGAAGCAAAAACCACTCTGAGATCTGCCAAGGCACAGGGAGAGAATTTAAAAGGCAGCCCCCAAAGCTCACTCTGCTGGCAGCGATTCCCTCGAAGCTGTTCCCCCTGGGAAGCTCCAGGTGCAGGACAGCACACAGAGGGATCCTGCAGCCTCATTTCCCTGCAAGCTGCATCCCTGCACCACCCCTGAGCCCACAGACTGAGGAGGACCATCTGCTGCTTGGCATAGACAGATGATGTGGGAGCACAGCTCGGAGCCAGAGCAGCAGGATGTGGCTGCCCCATCCCAGGCACCTGTAGGGCTGGGGATTTGGGATAGCACTGGCAGAGAATGCCCACATCCCCAAGATGCAGCCGGGGGTGCTGCTGCCACCTCGGGGGTGGGATGCTGGTGCTATCTGTGCACAGCAGGGTGGCCCCGAGCCCCGGGAGCTGCTTCCAGCTCAGGGAGGGACCAAACAGGCTCAGGGCAGCATGGGCAGGACACCCACTGCTCCCAGCTCACCCATCCCCCGCTGGGGGGAGATCCCAGCCCGTCTTCCTGGGCTGGGCTCGGGCTCTGCAAAACCCACCCATGGGCTGGGATGAAGGGCTGTTGGAAAAGTTCACAGATCCAACCACTGGAGGCTGCTCTGGTTATACATAAATCACCTCTGAGCACTGTCAGACGAGGAAAACTCAACCCAAGGATTTTTTTGGAGACTTCCAGAGCTGCTCTTTCCCATCAAGTCACCGTGGTCTTCAGCTGCTCTGTGTTAAAGATCAGGGATCAATCACTTCCCTGGATGCTGCGTGTCCAGAGGCACCTGGAAGGCACCTGGAAGGAGCCAGACTTTGTTAAACTCAGTTGCAAGTGAAGGAGATGTTTCATCCAGCAGGTGCAGTTTGATAGACCCACTGAGGAGGCGCCATGATTCCAGGCACATGCCAAAAGGGATTGGAACAGATGGGATTGACCTGGCACTGGAAGTGCCCAGGAGGGATTGAGGGCTCAGCTGAGGGGCAAAACCCACCAGCCTGAGGAGGAAAATCCACCACAGAGTCACATTATCATTAAGGCTGGGAAAGACCTCCAAGATCATCAAGACCAACCATGAACCCAGCACCATGTTCACCACTAAACCGTGTCCCCAAGTGCCACATTCACTTTTTTTTTGACCAATTCCAGGAATGGTGACTCCACCACTGCCCTGGGCAGCCTGTGCCAGTGCTCTGCAGCTCCCTGTGGCACAGGCTCTGCTGTGCCTGCACTGTGGGTGAGGTGGGGTCACTGCCTCAGAATGGAACATCGAGGGTTTATCCCAAAGGCTGAGGTCGTGTGGCCACTCAGCCCAGGGCAGGACTGGCTCTTTGTCACTGCAATGGTGTAATAAAGAGAAACCTTCACTCTTTACTTGCCCACACCTCATCAGGGATAAAGGTTTCTTTTGCCCTGCTTGAGCATGAAAAGAAATCCCACAGCTCAAGGTGCCCACCCTGCCAGGGACTCTCATAGAATGATAGAATGGATTGGGTTGGAAAAGACCTCTGAGATCATCCAGTCCAACCCTTGATCCAATCCCACTCTGTGCCCTGGGCTGGTGATCACAGTGGGGTTGGATCAAGATGTGGTGGATTCTCACTCAGTGCCACATCCACAGAATCATAGAATGGATTGGGTTGGAAAAGCCCTCCGAGATCATCAAGTCCAACCCTTGGGCCAACTCCAGTCCCGTCACCAGATCATGGCACTCAGTGCCACGGCCAAGCTCAGCTTCAAAACCTCCAGGGATGGGGAATCCACCCCCTCTCTGGGCAGCCCATTCCAATGCCCATTCCAATCTCCTCAAGTCCAGCCCACCCTCCCCATCCTACTCCCCCCCCAGCACCTCTGGGATAGTTTTGTGCTCTGGAACCCTCTCCCATCCCCAAAATAAATATCTGCCTGCCTGTAAGAAATGTGATGGAGGGCTGCAAACCCTTGGCAAGGAGGCCATGCAGTAACACAACCCCTCTGTGCCCACTCTGTGCCCAGCAGAGACAGCAGAGCCCTCCCTGGCTGCATCGATTCACTGCTGGAGGGGCCACTTGAGCCCTGGCAGCGCTGAGCTGTTTGCCATTAAAAGAAAGGAAAAGCAGGAGGAAATAGCCGGCACCAGGCTCATTGTCTGCCAGCTGTAAACCCTGCAGAGCCTCAATTTGTGCGGCCCCTGCGCAGGGGGAGGGAGGGAGGGAGGGAGAAAGGGAGGCAGCTGATGGCTTTGCTGCACACTCACGGTGCTTATGGGCACTTAGTGGGCACACCCCGGGCTGCTCCTGGACGCATTTTTGCTGTCATGCTCTGCCTCGTTGCTGTCAGGAGCAGCCTGGGATACACTGAAGTTGCTCCCTCATGAGGAGGTTAAAAAAAATCAAAGGAAAAAAAAAACCAGCTGAAAAACCCAGTAAGTTGGTGGTAAAATATGCTGTGAAATCGTGATGTTCTCTGGAGGTGGTCACTGCAGCTTGGCACAGCCTGGCAGCAGAGCAGTGGGGCACAGGATCTCTGAGCTGGTAGGAGGTGGTGACCTGAGTCTTGCTGGGATTCAACCCTTGGAAACGTGGAATCATGGAATATCCTGAGTTAGAAGGGACCCACAGGGATCATCCAGTCCAAGTCCTGGCCCTGCACAGGCTCCCAATGATCCCACCCTGTCCCTCAGAGCATTGTCCAAATGCTCCTGGAGCTCTGGCAGCCTTGGGGCCATGACCAAACCCTCTGGGGGAAGAAACTTTCCTGAAATCCAAGCTAACCCTGCCCTGGCACAGCTCCAGCTGTTCCCTGGGTCCTGTCCCTGCTCACACAGAGCACAGGTTGGAGCTGCCCGTTTTAAGGAAACTCCAGGTTCCCATGAGGTCTCTACTCCTCTCTCCTTCTCCTTCTCCAGGCTGAGCAAGTGGAAGAGAAAGGCATCACAGCCAAGACACCTGTGAGCCCCATTAGAAAGGATTCTGAGCTTCTCACACTTTCCAAAGGCTGAGATGGAGGGCACTTCTATCTTGCACAGCAAAGGGATGTTCAGAGCAGAGCCAGTCAAGGCTCAGCCAGCAGACCCTCGAGGGCAGAGGGGTGGGAGCAGGGCTGGGTCCATGTGGGCACTGCCCTGTAGCTCCCCACACCCATCCCATGTGTGCAGAGCCCCACACTCTGAGCTGAGCCCAAGTGACTCCTCTGACTGCAGGAGCTCAGGTTTTACTCTTGGCAAATCCTTCGGGAAATCTGCTTTGGAGGAGAAGGGATTTATAGCTACGTCAGGGTGGGAACTGGGGCCAAGTCCTTGGCACATTCCCAGTGACTTCATTCAGGGAGACTGGGATGTGTCTGAGGTGGTTCCTGGGGCCAGGGAGCCCTGGCTGTGGGCACAGACACGGAGCTGCAGTGCCTTTGTGAGTGGCTGCTGTTGCCACAAAGCCTCTCCATTCACCGTGTCCCCAACAGCTCAGCTCCAATTTCCAAAGCACCAAGAACGGCTTAGGAGCTCAAATATAAAGTCAGAGAGAGTTGGGTGCCTAATTCCATTCAATCTCCTTTCTAATTCCTCGCCTTAGGGCTTTGAGGAAGTGGCTGGTTTGATTCGATGAAGAAAAAAGCTGCTCCATTAGCAGGTCTGATGTTTGAGAGGTTTCTTTCAGGCTGTGATGAAACCCAGCACCCTCCATCAGGCTGTTCTTGCTGCTAGATCCTATTTTCCCTTCAGTGACATTATGTCTTAAACAGGCTTTCACTGTAATAACATTTGCAGTAATGAAATCACCCGGCTGGGCCGCTCCTTTTAACAGCAGAAATATCTGAGCTGGCTACAAAGGGAGATTTAAATGTCACACAGAATGTGCTGGATGTGGCCATCAGAAGATAAGGCTTCTCTTTGTGGATGAAGGGAGACGTGGTGGTGACTGCTGGGCACTGGGAGGACAAAGGCTCCCCCTGACTAGGGGATGAGGAGGCTGGGGATGGGACAAGGGAAAGGCTCTGATACAGAGAGCTTTTAAAATCCCTCCCTGGCTAAAGGGCTCCTGAAGATGTGACTGTGTTAAGGCGCTACATTTGCAAGTGAAATGAATCAAAATCAGCTCTTTTTCCTTCTGTTTTCCACCCTTTCCTGAGCAGCCTGATCTGGTGAGTGGCATCCCTGCCCAGGACAGGGGGTGAAATGAGGTGGGCTTTGAGGTCCCTTCCAACCCAAGCCCTTCCAGGACTCTCTGACTGAGTTTGTGGCTCCCCCTCCCAGCAGCTGCCTCTGCAGGACTGGGAAGGGAGAGAGGAAAGGATCTGTACTGGGGGAGGATGATCCCAGCAGTGAGAAGCTTCTAAAGGCCTTGGTGAGCCAGCAATTAAGGGATATTAACTTTAATATCCAAATATCCAGAGGAGTGGCCTGGCTCGAGCTCACCCTCAGAGCCAGGTCCCTTCCACAGCCACAGCCTCTCCCCAGCAGACAGAAATTCAGATTTTCCTTGTGTACACTCAGCTTTTCCTTCTGGGCCTGATTTGCTCCAGCTGATTAGACCCCAAAGTGGTGATTCAAATCCAGGAATAGTCCTCCTCCTGCAAATCTGGCTGCTTCATTTCCTGCTATGCAAATCCTCTGTTGTTTATCCCCAGCAAAACTCTCACTTGATTGACTTATTCCAATAACAGGCTAAAAATTCCCAGTTCCACCAAAGCCAGTTGTGAAACTCCCCATACCTCAAAGGCAGGATTTTGGCAGCACACTTTGCTGGGCCTCAGGGTTGGGGTTTTTTTGTTTGTTTGGTTTTTTGGTTTTTTTAAGCTTGGGTGTGTTTATTTTATTTTATTTTAATTTATTTTATTTTTTATTATTTTTATTTTTTTTCTTTGAGAAACAGCTCTGTCAACAACTTGAAGGGTTACATTAGGAACCATCACATCTCACTGCTGGCTCTTAATGGGAACATGACTTGTACCTCCAGCTTGGCTTTCCATCTGCTCCCAGCACAGGCAATAATGTCACAGTCAACATGGAAAATACTCCTGTTCCAAGGAGAGCAGAGCAATAAAGAAAGAAGGAGAACATATTCCAGCTGATGGTTTAGCCTGAGGAAGGGCAGATCATCCCCTCCAAAATGCCCCTAGAGCCTGGCTCTGGAAGGAATAACCTTTCCTCAGCAGGAATGTTTGGTACAATGAGAAGAGAGACCAATTTTCCCCTCCTGCTTTTTTTGCATAAATGTTAATTTTAGGAAAAAAAAAAACAAACTAAAGGTCATGAAGGACAAAAGATTGGGAGGTGGTAAAAAAACAAACCTTCTCCTCCCTCCCCAAAGACCCAGCAGTCTGAGCTGCTTTGCCTAATAGAAACAGGCAGCAAAGAACATTTTGGCTTTAATAATTCTAATTATTCCACGGTATTGTGAAATAAATTAGAAACCCAAATGAAATCAGCGTCCCATGGCACTGGGAAATGTACAGTCACAGAATGCAGGTACCCCAATCTATCCCGAGCTCTGTCTTGCAAAGAGAGATGGAAAATAATAGAAATTATGCTCAGGAACGGGAGAGAAAATTAAAGCAGTGACTGCTGCAAAGTCATGCAGGCACCGGAGGCAAAGCCAGCCCTGTGCCAGAGCTTGCCTTTGCCCAACTTTTCTATAACTGAGGGGGCTGATTCCCTGTTTCCCACTCTGCCCTTCTCCCCGGGGACACAGCTGTGGTTCCCTGACCTGGCAGCTCCAGCAGCTCCCAGTCCCCCAGGAATGAAGCTCCTTTGGAGCTGGGAAGTGCCAAGGGATTGGGCACTCCACAGGCTGTGAAATCCAGGAGGATTTGCTGCAGCCCCAGGGGTGTCTGTGGGGCTTCCTTGGAGACACTGCCCCATGGGAAGGATCTGAGCAGGGAAGAAATTCCCTTTTATTTCCAGCAAGGGAGCAGAAAATCCCCAGCCCTGCTCCCCAGGCCCAGCCCTAACCCTGGGCACGGCATCCAACTATCCAGGAGCCTTCACTGCTGTCCCTGGAGCAGATGAGCAGGAGGACAGTTCTCACAGCCACAGATGGGAGCTAAGGACCAAAAATAGACTTTCTCACAGAGGCAGCTATTTATCAGTGTCCTCATCCATCACGCTGAGGGATGAAAGGCCAAACAAACCACCCTGCTCCCAGCTGCTCTTATTGCACAGGGGGAGGGCAATACCTTGGCAGAGCTTGGCTGAGCCCAGGAAAGCAGAGCCTGAAGCTCAGGGACAGGCTGTGGGAGCAGGAAAACATGTCCAGGTGAGGCCATCGTGGTGTGGGCAGTCACTGCTGTGCCAGCTCCTGGATGCCCCAGGGAGGAGGTGGGAAGGCTCCCACATCCCTGCTCTGTTATCTCCCCACGCAGACCTGGCAGAGCTGGTGCCTCAGCAAAAGCCAGTCCCTCCCTGCTTTCCTCAGAGCAATCCCAGGGCAGGATTTCTGGCGTCTCTCTGGCCATGGTCATCTCTGCTCTGCCAAAGGGGAGTTTTGCTGTCCAGCTGCAGGCCTGGAGCTGTGGCAAACAGCCAAGGAGCAGCATCACCCCAGGAACAGCCTTTATCTGCTCCTCACACCTGGCATTTTTAATGGAAATATTCTCCCCTCTGAGGGGGATGGTTTTGGGCAGGGGAGGCTGAGCCACCTGCAGCAGGTGATCAAAGGAATGCCCATGGGAAAGGAAAGGGGGACAATGTGGGAAAGGGGCATAGCAGCAAGTGCTGCCATCCCTGGCATCAAAATACAGAGTGTGGGATGGAGACACTGAAGGAAAAACACACAAAGATTCTATGCAAGGTCCTAAGATTTTCCAGCTGATTCACAAAGGGAGAGTCTCTCACTCCTGAGTCAGTGCCTGAAGGACCCTGCTCTGCTGAAGTGCCTTTTCTGCAGGGCACAAGTGGGGCTGTGCTGATTGCACTCTGCTGGATGAGCCCCTGTGCCCTGGGCAGCACCGCTCAAGCCCTGCAAAGTCCATCTATCTTCGTGTTTCTTACCTGCAATGATTTACAATGTCACTGGCAAGCTGGAGGCAGAGCGGGAAATTAAAGCAGTTTCCCAGTGGGACCCATCCCTTGGATCCCTCCACACCTCCCCGTGGGCTCTCAGAGATAAAACTCAGAGTGTGGCACTGCAGGAGAGGCAGAGCAGCATCAAAAGGCTTGGCTGGTTTGTGTGGCAGTTGTTGGCTCCTTGTTTGCAGGATCCCTTTCTGGAGCTCTGTGATACACAGAGGGAAGCAGTGGCTGCCCCAGAGAGTTTGCCTGGAAGTAATGAAGGGAGATTAGAAATGCAACAGTTTTGTGTTTCAGGTAGAGAACTGAGGCAGGAAGAGCTGAGCTGATTTACACCATTCCTGTGAGAAATTTGCCTCAATTCAGGAAGAAAGTGAGCTCTGCTAAGCCAAAGCACTTGTCTCCCACCCCATCCCTTCTGTCCCCTGCACACCTCAGTGCAGGTTCTGCCCTGGCAGCACAGCCCAGCATGTCAGGGCATCCCCTGCCCACTGGCACAGGGCTCAGACATGCAAATCTGCCTCTCACAGGCCCTTTCCTGGCTTTCCTGCCATCACACACTGACAGGTGTTTTATGAGTCTGGGGACCCAACTCCTTCTGTTCACTTCAAACCCACTTTGCTGAGCAAACGGAGGTGAAGGGGGAGCAGAGCTGGTGCCTCTCCCAGGCAGGGCTGGGCTCTCAGGGCTCAATCCTTTGTTGTCTCCCCTCCGGGGAGCATTTTCTGCTGCTTTTGACCATCTTTCTTCGTGAGTTCCCCCAAAGTGACAATGGCAATTCATTATGTGCACACAAGGCCCTGGGAATCTCCTGGAGACACATCATTGCTGCATTCCCCCCCTGGCTGCAGGAGCTGCTGTTCCTGTCAGCCCCACTTGCCTCCTCCCTTGCAGAGGGAAGGAAGGATGCTGGACATCCTTCATTAATCATTTTTACGCCCAGAGCTGCAGCTCCTGTCTGCATCCTGATCACTCCTGATCCCTGGCACCATTTTTCATGGCAGCACTTATGAGGATTGTTTTATGCTGCTGCTTCGAGGTGCATTAATGACCAACCATTCGGTGGCCAGAGCAAAGCTTTAAATTTAATGTACACTCCAGTGGGGGAAATCCATTATAGCCGTACATCTTCCTGCTATTCTCCTTCAAGGAAGGTGCAAGGAGTGGGGGAGTGAGGGGGGAAGGGCTGGCAGGAGGAGTTTGGGCTGTGGTGAAGAGCAGGGAGAAGCAAGGAAACTTTTCTGTGTTCGAGCTGGGGCTTGGAGAGGTTGTACTTGGGAACAGGGAGATCCAGTCAAGGAAGGGCCATGTGGAAAGGGGGAATGTTGCCAAAACGTAATGATTTGAACTGATGGGAGCTCAGTGTGTCCTAATTTCTGGCCCAGGAGATGCAGCTGCTCCTGACAGTGTGCCAGGCTCTCCGAGGCTGGGCTCTGCCAGGCTGCTTCCCTGGGCACTGGGGCAGTGCTGGGCACAGCATTTCCATCCCAGTCACTGCCTCCTCATGCACATCTGGGTTGGACAGAGCCACCCTGCAAGGTTGCACGAGGCTGGGGCTGGATTAGCTTGGCCCTACTCAGGCTTTGGTTCCTTCACCCCCCTGGGCATTCCCTCATGCCTCACAAGTCCAATGGTGATTATTAATAATGACAAAACTGGCAAACCTGAGCTCCCAGAGCTTCAGGGAGGCAGCAGGACCAAGCAGCATTCTCCTACTTCCCCTCCAGAGGAGGGTGAGGATGTGCTGTACCCAAAAATAGCACTAAAACTGGCCCTGGAGTGAGTCCCTTGCCTTGCTGAGCTGCTGGACTCCTCCCAGCTCCTCCTGTGTGCTGGTGCTGTGCTGGCTCTCTGTGCAGAGCAGCAGAGCCTTGTCCTGCCAGCTGGGATCAGTGCCCTTCCTTAATGTGCATGTTCTGGCACCTCTGCCCATGCAGAATTAATCCCAAATGTCATCCTGTCTCCTTACACGAGGTCAGCAACTGGCTCCTGCTCCCTGGGTGCCTGACTGAATCCCCCTGCACTGTCATTCAGGCCCTGTGACATCTCATTTTAGTACAAAAAGCATTAAACATGAGAGCAAGAGGTTGGAAAAGACCTTCTGGACCATGAAGTTCAGCTCTTTGAGACACAATTCCATTCACACCTTATCGAATTTTCTCTTCAAACCATCAGGCTTCCTCTCTCACTGCCCTTAGTCCAGGATGAGTCTTTCCAAAGGAAGTATCTCTAATTCCCCAAGTTTACTCACACTGAGGTTGCTCTTGTACTAACAAGTTTAAATAATAACCCCAATACCACCATTAACAGCAGAAACAGTTAACTGGGAGCCTGGACAGGCTGTTTCTGCCTCAAAACTGCCATGGGTGAGGCAGCTCCGAGGGCTCTGCTCAACATGGGTGAGTTTGGACAAAGGAAAGCACAAGGAGGAGAGAAAAGAACCCTCATCCCTGGGAGCAGCAGCTTCCAGTTTGCAGCTGCTGGGTCCCCTGGGAGCAGGGAGAGGGGGAGAGGGAGAGATGTTCCTGCTGCCTCTGGGCTGGACCTACATCAAACTCCTTCATGTCAACAGGAGGCAAATTGAGCCGAGCTTTGGTGCAACCCTAATGAATCCTTTACCAGTTACAGGAAATTTATTCTTTTGATTTCCCTTTCTCTCCTCCCTGTCCCATCTTGTTTCACGTGGGCTGGGCTGGGTTTTTTTCTTCCCCTTTTATTTAATGTTCCCTCTCTGGCAGCTTCTTCTTTTTATTTCTCTCCAATTTAAAACACAGTTAAAAAGCTGTGGTTGATTCCAATTAAATACCCCCTTTGGGATTACCTAAACACACACAAGGACCCCCTCTTTGATTGTTACCCTGGCAACAGTATTTAAATATCTCATTCACTGTGTCCAAGTGAAGAGCTGAAGGATTTGGAGAAGCTCTTTCTCTCCCTGCTCCCTCACCTCCCTCCTCCCCAAATTACTCATGCAGGAGCTGTGACTGCTGGGCTTTGGCTGGAGCACAGGATGCATCAGGAACATGTCTACATACTCCTGGATTTCCAAAGAGGGAGGATTAAGCCAGTAATATCTGGATTACAATAACACAGAGCCACTGGGATGACTCAGGGATACTGGGAATGGTGGGGAAGGGCCGTGCCAGGAACAGGGGAGGTGGCATTGAGGAGCAGGGTGGCCCTGGGGGCACCTCTGCTGCAGCCCCAGCGCAGAGGAGGAACCCCACGAGTGTCCATGGCCACCACCTGCCCATGTCCCAGCCCCACAGTGCTGGGCCTGCACTCCCATGGGGCTGGGCAGCAGCAATGGAGAACCCCCCTGAGCCACGGGCTGGGGGGCACCTGCAGCCCCTGCTGTGCCCTTGGCACCTCCCTCCCTTCTCTCTGCCTGTGCCCTTGGCACTTCCCTCCCTTCCCTGTGTGCCCTTGGCACTTCCCTCCCTTCCCTGTGTGCCCTGGCAGCTCTGAAATACGAGTTCTGCCTCCACAAAGAGGTATTTTAGCATAAGTGCTCTGTCTCCAAGGAGGGAAACAGCCCAAGTGCAGGAGTCAAATCCCCACTGTGGGGATGAGTGGAGACTCCTGCAAGGCCTGCACTGAACCTGCTGCTCTTTGCCCTTTGCTTTGTGCTCCCTCCCTTCCTCCCTGTGGCAAACAGGGATTCTGGCTGAGCTTTCCACACCCCCACAGTTGGCCACGTTTAAGGGGTGAGGATGTTTGGTGCAGGAGGGCAGGTTTGTGCATGGCCAGAGTGATCCCTGCTTGCTCTGGAGCATCTCACGTGGAATCAGCAGCCTCTGTGTGTCACTTATGACCTGGTTTGCCTCTGTGGACATGTATTTTCCTTTGCAGAGAGAAAATACCTGACCCTTTTGGGTTTGGAGGTGCAAACTGTTGTTCTTTGCCGCTCCAAGCCTGTTTTGTGTAAGGTTCCAAACCTTCCTCCAAAGAGCAGGGAGGGAATGATGAATGCAGGGGATGTGTGTTGTGCTTGTTAAAGGAGCTCAGCATCCAGTGTGAGCTCTGCACTGACCTGGTCTCCTCCTGTCCTTCCTTAATGGAAGGCAAAAGCTCTGGAGCTGTTTCTCCCCTGGGCTGCTCCCAAATCCCACTGAAGTGGATGCATCAGAGCCCAGGAGGCCTCCCAGTTGCTGCTGATTTTACTCTGAATCCACCTGCAGGTTTCCTTTTGCCTTGTTCTTCTTCTCCTGGAAGTTTTGAGGCAAGAACAGCTTCCAAACAGGTTTGGAAAGACTCCTCAGAGATCAGGGCTTTGCAGACCTCCTGATTGATTCTGGGGGCTTTAGTAACATTCCTTGCTTTTCTATTTCATCTCAGCTCGGATTTTTTTCCTTACCATCTTAGTAGCTGAATCATGGCAAGAACATCACATTCCACTTTCCTTAAAGAAAGGGGAGGGGGGAATGAAAAAACCTCAAAAACACAAAGGAAAAAACTTGCAGAATCAGAAGATGAAGCTGACAATGTATTTTAGCATTGCTAAACTTGTGACTTGTTAAAAAGAGATCAAAATACTTCTGGATGATACTCATAATTTCTCAGTGCTTGGAAGAGACCACAGAGACTCGTGAAAGGGTTCACATTTGTAAATATTTTATTCCTCTGACTAAACCCTGGGTGACTCAAGCACACACTGCTCCATGTTCCACTACAAGGACTGAATAATAAATGACCGCAGTGGAAAGTACCTGGCCAGAAAACAGAACAAAAGCCCTTCCATGGGCATGATCAGAGGGTGAGGAATGAGGAGCAATTGTGGTTCATCCCAGATCTGCTCAGGGAACTCTGCAAAGACAAGTATTTCATGCAGCTTTCCCCCTTTCAGCTGTTTTATTCCATGTCATTTCAGCAGCATCTTTAACAAATGAGAACCCTCAGAGCAGTCAATAGCAATTACAGGGATTTATCACAATTGCCAATCAAAGGGTGTTGGAAAGACTTTTCCTCCTTGTTTAAAGGAGCTCTCGATGCTCACAGGCCACAAGGTGCTTTTAGGAAATCAGCTGCAGGAAAATCAGAGCTTCCATGGTGTTTCAGGACCTCACCAGGCACCTTGGAGCTTAATTCCTGGCCCCAGATGTTTGGATGGGCTCACACAGCTGGTTTTGAGCCCTCAGCTCAAAGCCTGAAGTAATTAATTCATGGTTCTGGTGCAGGGAGGGTGTCACAGAGAACACGGGGAGGGTGTCACAGAGAACACGGGGAGGGTGTCACAGAACACAGGGAGGGTGTCACAGAACATGGGGAGGGTGTCACACAGAACCCAGGGAGGGTGTTAGGCAGGACACAGGGAGGGTGTCACACAGAACCCAGGGAGGGTGTCACACAGAACGCAGGGAGGGTGT
Organism: Sakesphorus luctuosus; assembly: GCA_013396695.1. Taxonomy (NCBI): domain Eukaryota; kingdom Metazoa; phylum Chordata; class Aves; order Passeriformes; family Thamnophilidae; genus Sakesphorus; species Sakesphorus luctuosus. The sequence continues at coordinate 96,081 of VWZD01006478.1, forward strand.
TAGGCAGGACA
>VWZD01006479.1:0-22909 GCA_013396695.1 Sakesphorus luctuosus
TAGTAGCAGGGGGGAGAATTTACGTAATAATTCCAGACTACAACAATAGATAAGTATTTCATGTTTTTAGACATGTTTTAAGTATGTTGTGTTTTTCTGTTTCAAGAACACTTGGATAATTAGATTGTTACTGTTGTGGAAGACTGATATCATCATCATCATCATCATCATGGCTAGGCTTCGTGAATGAAGATTTCTAAAGGGCACTACCCACGCTTGCTGCAAGCGTGCTGGTGGCTAAAAAGGCCAATACGGGATAGGCAAGTCCGGTCACAAAAGGCAGAGCGGAAGGTCTCCTTTGGTGATATTGGAAGACTGATATAACAAATCTACTAATACTTTATAAAGAATTCTCTAAATAGTAAATAGATGTGGAATGTGTGACAGTGGGCTGTTATGTAAAACTTTGACGGCATTGATGGGCAGTGACCAGTGAAATCCCCTATATTTGGGTGCTGTGGATTATCTTAAATGCACCTGAAGGAAAACTATACGACACTGGTTCTGTTCATAATTTTGTTCTGTGGAAATAACCCTCTGTAATTTTTTACTATTTCTTTTCTGTTAAATGAGATACATAAATGATGTTAGGAATGTTGTTTACAAGATTTTTTTTTCTGTTGTCTTTCTCTAAAAGAGGAGATTATCTATACATCCATACATCTAAGAGGCTTAAAATATGTATTTAATATAATCCAGTAGGTCTAAAATGAATATCCAGTGTCATGAGTGCAAATCAAATAATTTTGGATTTACTGCAATCGCCTGCTCTATTTAGTGCATTAGAAATAGTACAGCCCTACCATTTTGCTGCTGTAATTGTAATTATGTGGAAATGTTTGAATTATTTTGTGGTACTATGTTCCAATTCATTTTACTTTTTACTTTTTCTAATAATCAAAAATGCTGAAAAATTCAGAAATGCACAAAAATATATTAGCCTCAGAAATATTCTCCTTCAACTCTCAAATGCATTTTGTTCAGACAAGTTCCTAGAAAAAGTTGAGTTTGATATGCAGCCTAATGCCTAATTACATTTCTGCTAAAATAAATTGAATAAAAGAAGTGCTTTTTTTTTTTACAGAATGCAATTTCTTTCAAATGAAGTTGTGAGAGGGGAGATATTTTGTTTTCTTTGAGACATAGCATGACAATCTGGATTTGAAAGGAGTTTGAAATAATAATTTCATTTTTAAAAATTTCCTTAGACATTTTTTGAAGTGGTTTAGGGGTTGAATTTTGTTTCTTCTGAGTCCAGAGGAGCTGGATGAATAGAAGGTTTAAACAATGACATGGTGCCCACTCACAGTCAGATGGGAAACTGTCTTAATGTAAGTTCTAATGTATGCATGTAGAATTTAAGCAGCCTTATCTTATTTATTTACGTTGTTTTGAACCTAAAATTTATTTAAAGGGTAGAATGCATCAGAAAATCCTATTGTTAGAAAGATTGAAAAGAAGTATCTCTGAGTATGTTTAATATTTACTTTTCAAGACAAGTATTACAGAATTAATCATTAGAATCGTTCTCAGGTTTCATGATTTTTGGTGATGACCTGCATTAATGCTTGTAAAAAGTATGACCATCTCAGACTTATGCTGGTAAAACTACATCTATGTGGGAAATACCATTTGCTGTAAACTTAGAGATTCAACTCTTTATTAAAACCTGCTGGAGTTTTTGTGTTTGTGTTTTATCATTGTTTTAAATATGCTAGTGGATACACTGCAAGCTGAAGACACGACTGTCTTTGGTCTGTTGTCTCCAGTGCTGGAGTTGGTTTTCCCAGTTTGATCAGTGTGCCCTGGCAACAGGGAACAGATAATAACCCAGTCCCAAGCACTGGACTACAATGCTGTGTAGTTTGTCTAACTCCTTTCTCCTTCTCCCTTTTTCCTAGATGCTGGTGTGGTGGGTATGGTTAACAGGCCCTACCAGCTGGCACATCAGTACAGACATAACTGCACATGAATGGCGTGGGGAGAGAGGAATGGGGGAAGAAATATAATAGATAACAAGCAAAGGGAAGAAGTAGCACTGTAAACAACCAGCATATTTTTTTCCCCTCCACAGAGAAAGCTTTTGTGCCTGGAGGCAGTATCTATGTGCAGCCCAGTTTCTAATCCATATCGCAAACAGCTTCCAGATGCGTGAGTCCTACAACTATTCTGGCATCCCTACCCTTCACAGATGCCTCTCTGTGAGGGGGGTCTATAAGTAAAATTGGGTGTATTTTACTAATCATTCATTTCCAATCTTCCTGAAGGGGAACTTTTATTAATAAACTCTTTTCATCTGTCTCTTTGATTAGGAAGAAGATAATTGCTTAGTCATGTGAAAAGGGGAAAAAAAAAAGATTGCTGGGGGGTCGCCTTTTCTAACATGTGCTTGAGTGGAAGGAAACAAATAAAAACCACAGAACAATGCGGGTACTAAATGGTTCCAGTCGAGCTTGAGTGGTGGAGGGGAGTTTGAATAGAAACCATGGTGGCTGGGCTGGCCTCCCAAGGCAAGCAGAACTAATTCCCCTGATCCCAGCTATTCCACGGGCAGCAGGCATGTCAGCTGGACCTGGCTAGCAAAGCTGGCAGGTGTGCCAGCAGGGGGGAGGATGGGCAGGAATGGGACCCATTACTCACCTCCCAAGGATAGGGTGGCTCAGTGCAGAATGCATGGCTTTCACTACAGGTTGTAAAATCAGTGAGAAGCAATTCAAGACTGTGTTGTCTGATGTGCTTCCTCCTCAGTATGACTTTCCTTATTACTCGACACAGAGTTACTGCACTCTGGGCTTACTACTGTGCTAAATCTTGGGCATTTCTGTCTAAAGGAAGTGTGTGCTGTCTAGTGACCACCAGCACTTAATTGCAACATGTGTCAGAAAATTCGTTTTCACATTAAGGCAAGTTTGTATTCCAACTTGCTTCCATGTTATGCTTCCATTTCAGCTATGTCCTGGGTTTGGCGCATATTCAATAGCTAATTTTTAAAATCCAGTACTCTAGTTTTAATAGAACAGTGAATTCACGTATCAGTTGGCATCAACAGGCATCATTCTTTGACTGTAGCCAGAGACTGATGGGATATATTGTTAGCATAGGTTAGAATAATGGAAATTTATCTATCTAATTTAGTCATAGCTATACTGGCTCACTGTCAGGTTTGAATAACATTTCTTTCTGTTTTCCACTCTTATTTTTCACTAACCAGGCTGAAACCTGATTTGCATGATGGAAAAGAAGTAGATTTTTTATTAGTTTATTTTAATTTCCGTTAAATTTTTAAAGTAGTCTAGATGTTTGCAATACTAAGACTTCCAGCTCAACCAGATACTTAAACTCCACAATTTTATGTAATGCTTCAGGCTCTGAGATGAAAACAGTATAATGTAGATTTTCACAAATATTTCTATACCCCAAAATATAAAGGTTAATGCACAATTGTGACTGCATTACTTATGTTTTGTAATATTGCATTTACTTTTTCTATTCTCCAACATCACATTAGTTATTTATTCTACCTTTACTTCTAGGACCACCCAGAAAGAATGGAAACTTCGATAGTGAAATTCATGCTGTTTTGAGGAAGATATTAATTGATTTATTAAATTCAACATATCTAAAAAGAAACTTCAAAAGTTTCACTGTTCTGGAAGTTTCATGTGCTACTTTTACAAAGAAATTATAAATGCTTAAAAATATCTAGTTTTTTCTGCATTTCATAAGTATCTGGGGTCAAGTGTTTCTACAAGAGAGAGAGAAACCAGCTCATTCATTGGATATGGGGCTTCAGACACTTGCATAAAATGTAGATTTAAGTCAGCTTTCTTGTCTGACTTCTGTAAAGTCTGACTTGAAGTCACGTTTTCCAGGTGAAGCCCAAGGGCTATTTCTGCTGGTCTGTTGATTGCTCTGTGTTGATGAAGGTATATTTTCACCAGAATTTCCACTCTAAAGTTGCAGATCTGTTTTGAATCAAAAGGTGTCAAATGGATATATTAATGAAAAGACATTAATATGATGGATCAGTTTAATCAAAAATCCCTAATCAAATCTAATAATGTGTATGAAATATCAGGAAAAAAATATTATTTTACCATCAATTAAAAGGCACTTTCATATAAAACTTCTGGAATTAAAACAAATAATCAGTGATTTATTTATTTTTTAAAAGTGAGAATTTAATAATGCTTAGCTATTTTTTAAAGTCTTTAAATAGGAATGAACTTTAATTTAAAAATTTTATGAAGAGTGACTGTCTCTCACTCATAGTCACAGAGGAAAATGAGATAATAGGATGTAAATCTGAGGAGTCACACAATTAAAAGGGAACCTGAAATCATCTATTATTTTTACTTTGTATTTTTATATTTTACTTCTACAAGTCTACTATTTTCCCCTTGGTTTTGACCTAGAAGGCACTAGGAGGTTGAATTACAGTTTTTAAATATTTTGTGTTATCAAAGTATTGAGATAATGAGGAAGTTACTCATCCATGCAGAAGACATCAAAAATAATCTCTTACTTCTGTGGTTGCCTGAATTGCCATGGTCTGAGAAGACTGAACAAATTGGGTTGTAGCTGGAGCTGAACATGGCTTCTCTCTCCCCAGCCCATCAGCCAGCTCTCGTGTTATGACTGTGGCTGCTAGGATGTATGTTGAGGCAGAGAAAACTGTTTCCAAAGGTGGTCAACAGCAGTGAGCTACATAACATCCAACAGCTAGCGCTGCTGTTGGACCATCCATTACAGAGTGCTCTTTTGTGTCAGAGTTTTTCAGGGACTACTTGGAAGAAATCAGCTATGAGATGGTATGAGCTGGAAAGGGGATGTCCTAGGATCAAGGATGAAGTGGGAAGAGTGTTTCTTAATGCAGTATTATGTAAAAACTGGCATTTGAACCCCTGATGGTCACAACTTGAATAAGGATATTTGCCCTTATGTATTCTTTCTAGTTCAGTTAAGGTTATTGTTTTAGTCTATTGTGCATTGTGTATCTCTTTGTGAATGATAGTTTTTGGGTGTTCCAGCATTCCTGTATCCTTAAGTTTCGGTCCTTAGCTGTCTGCAGAAAGAGTAGAGGAGTGGAGCATAAAAGACAAAATTAGGGTTTAGTGCAATAATAATATCATTGGCATAATCATAGTCTATCTGGTGTTCAGTCCTGTCTCTTCCGCATTGGTATGTCTCCCCCCAAAAAGATCCAGCTCCTGCTTGCACAGAGAGCAAAGGCCTGGTGATCTGTTCAAATGAGACTGGTGTGTTAGTTTGGTAACTTGCAACTTTTAGTAATCAGAAGTTTGGCAACTTATAGTGAACTGAGCCTCTGATATGTATAATATAGGCACACAAAGTAAAGTTAGTAATGGGATTGACACAAGTTATGGCATTCAGGATAATATAGGACCAAACTTCAGGGTGAAAAAGTCCACTAATTGCCTAACTTTGCACTTTACTTTATGGAATGTTTAATTTTCAGAGTAGAAAGGTCATGGTGTATCGAGAAGATTCTTTTGTGTGGCACTTCTGCATTCTCTGTGGATATCAGTGAATGGTTTAGCTCATAAAGGACTAGTGCATAGAAGAGGTTTACTCTGTAAATTTACCAGATTGTGACAAATTCTCTTTGGCTGTAGAAAATTTCCCAGGAAAGCATGTTTGGAGACCAAAAGATAAAGTATGTATAAACCATGATGCATATTGTACCAAAAAAAACCCCAAACAAACAAACAAACAAAAAACCACAAAGAAATCTAAAAATTTCATGGCTGATAGAGCTTTAGTCTAATGATGAAATAAAACATTTTCCCCAAAATAAAAGTGTCACATCCCTGTCAGTACACAAGCAGGCATTTTCATTGTCTTGAATTTAAAAGCAAGTGTGGGAAAAGGGTCCTGGTTACTGTTTGTATGCAATAAAAGGACCTTTGGGCATACTTTACCTTAATGCTTTCTCCTTTGCTTGAGAAAAAGAGGTCTTAATCACAAAAGCAAGAGATCAGCTTAGACTGCAGCATGGATGATGGCCTGTTCAGTTAAGTGCATTGCTGATAATAGATATACCAGATCATGAATAATAATAGATTTTTCATTTGCTTCTTAAATTTCCTTCTTTTGGTTCTTTTTGAGAGAAAAAGAGACACTTTAAAGAACAGCTTGAGATTTCTTGATTATATAAACTCTTGAAAGTATACTGGATATCTAAGGAAAAGCCAGAAAGCTGGTTTTGGAGCTGTACTAAATAATGTATACGCCAGTTTTATGTATACATTCAGTATGTCCATAAGAAAAAAAAAGAATGTTACTATGTATAAAAAGGTGGTTAGAGTACAGTGGTTGATCACATAATCATGGAATCAGAGAATTAAAAAATGGGTAGGGTTTGGAAGGGACCACAGTGGGTCACCTGATCCAACCTGTCTGCTCAAGCTGGGTCATCCCAGAGCATAGGGCACAGAATTGCGTCCAGATGATTTCTGAGTATTTCCAGAGAGGGAGACTCCACAATCTTTCAGGGCAACCTGCTCCAGTGCTTGATCACTCACACAGTAAAAAAGTTCTTCCTTGTATTCAGGTGGAACTTCCTGTTATCCGTTTCTACCCATTGCCTCTTCCCTTGTTGCTCGGCATCACCAAGAAGAGCCTGGGTCCTTCCTCTTGACACTCTCCCTTCAGATACTTATAGACATTGATGAGGTCCCCTCTCAGCCGTCTCTTCTCAAGGCTGAAGAGGCAAAACTTTCTTGACCTGTCCCTTTAAGAGAGATGCTCCAGACCCTTAATGATCGTTGTTACCCTTTTCTTGGCCCACTCCAGGAACTCCATGNGAATTGCGTCCAGATGATTTCTGAGTATTTCCAGAGAGGGAGACTCCACAATCTTTCAGGGCAACCTGCTCCAGTGCTTGATCACTCACACAGTAAAAAAGTTCTTCCTTGTATTCAGGTGGAACTTCCTGTTACCCGTTTCTCCCATTGCCTCTTCCCTTGTTGCTCGGCGTCACCAAGAAGAGCCGGGGTCCTTCCTCTTGACACTCTCCCTTCAGATACTTATAGACATTGATGAGGTCCCCTCTCAGCCGTCTCTTCTCAAGGCTGAAGAGGCAAAACTTTCTTGACCTGTCCCTTTAAGAGAGATGCTCCAGACCCTTAATGATCGTTGTTACCCTTTTCTTGGCCCACTCCAGGAACTCCATGTTTCTCTTGTCCTAAAGAGCTCAGAACTGGATACAGCACTCCAGGTGAGGTCTCACCAGGGCTGAATAGAGGGGCAGCATCACCTTCCTTGACCTCCTGACAATGCTTTTCCTAACACACTTTGGTACCATTGGCCGTCTTGTTCAAGGATATATTGTTGGCTCATGGACAGCTTGCTGTTCACCAGGACCTTTTCCACAGAGCTGCTTTCCATCAGGTCAGCCCCCAGCCTGTACTGGTGCATGGGGTTATTATTCCCCAGGTGCAGGACCCTGCATTTGCCTCTGTTGAATTTCAGACAGTTCCTCTCTGCCTGTCTCTCCATCCTGTTGAGGTCCTTCTGAAAGGCTGTACAGCACTCTGGAGTATTGGCCACTCCTCCCAGCTTTGTGTCATCAGTGAACCTGGTGAGAAGGAATCTACTCCTTTGTCCAAATAATTGATAAATAAGTTAAACAAAACTGGGCCAGTATTGAACCTTGGGGGCCTCTACTAATGACAGGCCTCCAAGTAGACCCTGTGCCACTGATCATGACTTTCTGGGATCTGCCACTCAGACGATTCTCAATCCACCTCACTGTCGACTCACCATTCATCCAGTTCACATTTCCTNCTGTACTGGTGCATGGGGTTATTATTCCCCAGGTGCAGGACCCTGCATTTGCCTCTGTTGAATTTCAGACAGTTCCTCTCTGCCTGTCTCTCCATCCTGTCAAGGTCCTTCTGAAAGGCTGTACAGCACTCTGGAGTATTGGCCACTCCTCCCAGCTTTGTGTCATCAGTGAACCTGGTGAGAAGGAATCTACTCCTTTGTCCAAATAATTGATAAATAAGTTAAACAAAACTGGGCCAGTATTGAACCTTGGGGGCCTCTACTAATGACAGGCCTCCAAGTAGACCCTGTGCCACTGATCATGACTTTCTGGGATCTGCCACTCAGACGATTCTCAATCCACCTCACTGTCGACTCACCATTCATCCAGTTCACATTTCCTGAGTTTGCTCATTAGGATATTGTGAGAGATAGTGGTGAAAGCCTTGCTGAAATTGATCTACATTGAATCATCACTTTTCCTTCATACTTTACTTTAGCACATAAATGAGTGAGAACCATCAGTTTTTATTCAATTGCTCAATCTGTTGCCAGATTTTATCAAATAATGATGCTGGGTCTGATTATAAAGGTGTTTGTAGAATTTATAAAACTGTATGCTCTTCCTTCCAGACCCACTGATATCCAATTGAAATAAATGTTTTTGAATGTGCTATGAGCCTGTGTCAGATCTGCTGTATTTAGTTAACACTTTTATTTGAGTTCAACCATTGTGAAGGACTTCTTCAACCCCATGACTCTCTTCTATCAAGTGCAGTGGTGATATTTGAGAGATTCTCAATCTCTCCTTGGTTAAACTGCTGCTTTTTCATGGAGTTTGAGTATTATATTTACAGTTCACCTCCTCAGCAACATTAAATCATGTGGCAGACTATGATACTACTGTGAAACACAGTGTTTTGTATTGTTTGGTGGTTTTATTAGATAAGTCTGCAGCTACAGCCCTTTTTATCCTATATTTAACCACAACCTTACTATTACCACAGCATGCTGCTCCTGGAAGTTGGTGCTAAATTTTTTTCCTGTTTTAAGGTCTACAGTACACAGACATTAACCAACTCTCACAACATACTCTTAAAGCCAATGGTTAACGGAAATTATTCTTTATAAGTACATAAGGTTCTTAAACAAATATTAGGGAATCTTTGCCAGGCCAACTGTGATTCTCCAGTTCAGTTGGACCACAGTCCAGGACCTGTTGACACTCAAGTCTCTATTTATGCTATTAGACCATGCTGCCTTCTGACTGAAGATGTTTCCCAATTAGATGTAAATTATACGGTTTTCTATATTATGTTTAATTAAAGATTGAGCAAATAGTTGTGACAACTGGCAAGATGGTTATTTTGTACCATTTCAGTCTCAGCTACAGCTACAAAAAGGGCATGCAATCAGCAGTTGTCTTTAAAAAGAGCAGTTAGTATAAAATGATTAGTTTAATCAATTTAGACCTATTTTCTTAAACAAACAGAACTCCTAGAATTGCATGACTGAAAAAGAGAGGTTTCAAGGACCATCCCTTTGTCTTGCAAAGAGGAAATTATTTCATGTAATTAACATTTTTTTCCAGATTTACCAAGGAAGTGTGCCTACCTCTGCTCAGAGACACTAATTTACTGATACAAGTGACATCTCCAAGAAAGGAATAATTATTTTTGAGTTTTAAAAAAGGTCTAGGTATAAAGTATGCAAGACTTACTTCCCCTCCTGATTCACTTGTAGTTCATTAGGAACTTAAGGAACTATTTAGAACATATACTGGGATAGGAGATTGGGAGGTCACTTTAGCAGAAGACACACAAAACTACTTACCACTTTGATAATAACAGGTTTTTTTCTTCATGCTTGTCATACAGCAATTTTTCACAGTGCATAAACAGCTGAACAGCATGTGAGTGACTCAAGGATGTGAAACATGTTTCTGGAGTTTGTAGAATCACACACTATAGTCACTTATCTGTTACAGGTCAGTTAGGATTTTCTAGTGCATAAATACACAGGCAGAAAATTCATTCCAAGACAAGCTTAAAGCAAAGTGTAAGTGTGACAGATCTTAGTAATTTCCTGTGAATTCTATCCTTTATTTTTAAAATGTTATTTGTGTGTCGATTTTTTTAAGGAAGGATGTATAGAATCATAGAATCAAGTCCAACCCTTGGTCCAGCTCCAGTCTGTTTACTAGATCATGGCATTTAGTGCCACGTCCAATCTCAGTTTAAAAATCTCCAGGGACACTGAATTCACCACCTCTCTGGGCAGCCCATTCCAATGCCTGATTACTCTCTCTGGAAAGAATTTTTTTCTGATATCCAACTTCAATTTCCCCTGACAGAGCTTGAGCCCGTGCCCCCTTGTCCTATTGCTGAGTGCCTGGGAGAAGAGACCAACCCCCACCTGGCTAGAACTTCCATTCAGGAAGTTCTAGACAGTGATGAGATCACCTCTAAGCCTCCTCTTCTCCAGGCTAAACAACCCCAGCTCCCTCAGCCTCTCCCCATAGGACTTGTGCTCCAGTCCCTTCACCAGCCTTGTTGCTCTTCTCTGGACCTACTCTAGCACCTCAATATCCTTCCTGAACTGAGGCGCCCAGAACTGAACACAATACTCAAGGTGTGGCCTCACCAACACAGAGTACAGGGGAAGGATCACTTCTCTGGTCCTGCTGGCCATGCTATTTTTGATCCAGGCCAGGATCCCATTGGCCTTCTTGGCCACCTGGGCACACTGTTGGCTCATGTTGAGCTTCCTGTCAATTAGTACCCCCAGGTCCCTTTCTGCTTGGCTGCTCTCCAGCCACTCCGTGCCCAGCCTGTAGCACTTCATGTGGTTGTTCTGGCCAAAGTGCAGGACCCGGCACTTGGCCTTACTGAACTTCATCCCATTGGAATCAGCCCATTTCTCAAGTCTATCCAGATCCCTCTGCAGAGCCCTCCTGCCTTCCAGTAGGTCAACACTCCCTTCCAAATTCATGTCATCAGCAAATTTGCAAATGATGGACTCAATCCCCTCATCTAAATCATCAATGAAGATGTTAAACAGGACTGGACCCAACACAGACCCCTGGGGAACACCACTAGTGACCGGCCGCCAGCTGGATGCAGCTCCGTTCACCAGCACTCTCTGGGCCTGACCCTACAGCCAGCTCCTAATCCAGGAGAGGGTACACTTGTCCAGGCCATGGGCTACCAGCTTTTCCAGGAGTATATTATGGGAGATAGTGTCAAAGGCCTTGCTGAAGTCTAGATAGACCACATCCACAGCCTTCCCCTCATCCACCAGGTGGGTCACCTGATTGTAAAAGGCGATCAGGTTGGTCAGACAGGACCCGCCCCTCCTAAACCCATGCTGGCTGGATCTAATCCCTTGTCCATTCTGAAGGTGCTGTGTGGTTGCACTCAGGATGATCTGCTCCATAACCCTGCCAGGCGCTGAGGTCAGGCTGACAGGCCTGTAGTAGTCAGGGTCAGCCTTGCAGCCCTTTTTGTCAATTAATTTAATACCAGACTGTAAGTTTTAAATAAAAAAAAGAAGGGGTCTCTTCTGTGCGGTGTGGAGGGAGAGGGAGAAACAAGAGTTCCAGGCAGTTGCAAGGCAGAGAGAATTCTCTTTATTCAAAAAAGGCACCGGCATTAACAGACCTTGGGGGCGGTCCCCAGGTCTGGCTGGATTGGGTGAAAACTGAGGGAGAGGCAGGGTCAAAGGTCCCTTGACCAATAGAACAGGGACAGGGGCAGGGCTGGCTGGGGCCCTGGCACTGCCCCCTCCCAGCCACGAGGCACAGGAGACAACACAGTGTTTCCTACCCTGGAGTGGCAGGGGCAGTGAGGGTGGGGGGAGCCCGCGGCCTCGGACCACGGGAGCTGCTGGGTATGGGGAGCCCTGCTTGGGCCAGGACAAGGCAATCTCACTTAATGTCTGGGTCCTCAAGAGAACAAAGGAGCTCCAGGGAACACAAAGAAGGCTGGCTCGGGGGATACAATGGACAGGGTGTGGTCGTCATCAACCCAGCACACACAGGTTAACAGAACTAAGCAGGGTAACAGAACCAGAGAAACTGCTTTTTAAAACTTCTAACTGCCAGTCCCGGAGCCATCCAAGGCACTTGTCCAGTGCTGGTGCTGGACCTCAGTTCAGCATCTTCCTACACCAGACTGCAAAGGTTTTCCAGAAAGCCCAGTGAAGCTGGTAAGAAACTTTCCACTGAAGCCCACAGCATTTAAACTGGACCATTTTAACAGGGACCTTCTATATACTTTCTGAAGTTCATTTCTCTTATTAGATGTGAGGTATTTATTGTCTAGGAAAACTTGTAGGTGCTAACACATTTTGACTGAGATTCTTCTGCATGCAAAATACCTCACTGTTATGCTTTAATTAAATTAATTGCGTGCTACATTAGGAATTTATTAATTTCAAGTTCTTTGAAATGTGTATAGACCACTATAGTGGTACTCTTAATCAATAACATGCATACTCTTATCCATGTGCTTTACATGACAATGATAGATATTGTTTAGCATGTTCTTAATGGATTATCGGATATTATCTCCTTTGCTATTTGTGAAGAATTACGTTTATAATTTTCTTTTCTAGGATCACAGAAAATTTGATTTTCTCCAATAAGGTATGATTTATAACCAGAATAGACAAACAATTAGTTTTCTGTGGTGTCTGAGGATTGCATTTCTGAGTGCAATTAGGACATATAGATCTAAAAGGTTACAGATAAGAAAGAAATCAGATGTTTGTAGAAATTGTGGCGTTCAGAATCAATAGAAACTTAATATTTCTAAGTACCTCTTATGCTAAAACATAAAAGCTTTAGAGATAACATTACCCTCCACAGTGGTAATGTCTTGCCCAAGATAGTGGAATGAAGCCCTGGCAGTCTATGGCTTAAAAATTTCAAATCTCTGTTGAATGTTCAACTAGATTACTTGATGTATTAAAGTATAATAGTCATGTATGTTCATTTAATATATAAAAAAAACAGAATCAGATGTCATTCAATGGCTTCCTGTTATTTAAAGAGTTATTATTTGACACATTCTTTCTTATAAGCTTATCAGAGTTAGCCCTGAATTACCGTCTAAATTCAGAGCTTGTTCTGTGTTTTAGTGATGAGTAATCATGCTGCACATATTGGCCAAGTCTGGTAAGCAACAAGTTAAAGAAGAGCCCAGGCCTCAGGGTAAGGTGCACTGAATATTCATGTTGAATATTGAATATTGATAGGTCAGACCTACACTTTTTCTGCTTCTTTTGGCACTTTTCCATATATTTCACTGTGGAATGTAAGGTTCTTTATACCTGAGACTCCTACTGTCTATACTTTAGGCCATAAATTAAGAATTATAAATATACTTTTGTTTTATTCATTAAACACCATATTGAGCCCTTTATGGTCCATTATGAAGTATATTCTTATGTACAATTCTTTAATGGAATAAAGCACCAATCATTAAAATGCCAGAATCAGTCAAAACATGGATTGATTTTGACCAGTTGTCTCCCATTGCTCTCATGCTTCAAGGTAACTGCTGAAAGAAAGCAACAATATTGCTTTTAAAGAATGAGCTCAACATGCTAGAAGTTGATTTGGGGCATCTATTTTGAATGCATCTGTTTTGAATGTGGTTGTAAAATACTGCATTGTTAATATCTGCCAGAAGTAATAAATTAATAGATCTGTTCAGCTGATTCTTTAACATTCAATATATTTTACAATTTTCCTATTATGATGAAAAAAAATTTCTTCACCCAGACCTGTATTTTCATCCTTATTTTGTTAGCTCATGTTTGCATGACAGCTTAAGACTGAAAAAAAATTCTCTTTGGAAATTGTTGTTACTCTAAACCATTGATTCAGTTCTAAACATCTAAACAGTATACAAATCGGCACCTGCATTTGTGTAAATACATCAAATTTACAGAAATGTATAAAATTTAATCACATCATTTATAGCGAGGCTGTTAAGATGCAAATTGCACTGGAGAACATGTTAAAAATAAGGGAGTCACCTTAACAGTCTGCTCATACTTTTCCTTTACATTAGTCTTAAACTAATTCTGCATCAGTGTGAAATGAATTGGATTTGGTTCATAACCAGGTCTTGAATATTATTTAGTTCCTGCCATGGCTACATACAGAGCTATGAAAGTATCAGTCATAAATCATGTTTCCTAATGGACTTTCTAGGAAGAGAGAGATTCTTTTTGTTTGGCCAAGAGAAAGAACTGAGGCTTTATCAGCTTGGTAAGTGAAACACATATTGTGTCTCTTACAAAGTTAGTAAGGAACAAAAATACAAATTTGTTTGAACCCACTCCAGATTACAGCTTTTTCCTTAGGACCCCAGAGAGGTCTTTAACATTGATGCAGAAGCCCATGAGGTTCTCAAGTCCTGCATCAAGGATTTCATTCATTCACCCATGAGGTAGAAAGCATAGCAACCTTCCCTTTTTTTAGATATTCCTATTTGAGACCGTACAGTCTCATTATCAAGGAAATACCACAAAAGTAAATGTTTTGTGACACCCAGAACAGTAATAGGGATGATAAAACCCTGAGAATCTATGTCTCTAATTATTTTTTGTCTATTTTGGATCTGAAATTAAAGCATCTGAAAGAACAAGCACTTTTGAGACTGATATTAAGAGTTAGGTTTTCCCATGCTCTCTCATTCTTGACTGATTAGCAAATTACTGTGCACAAGCAGGGAAAACATGCAGGCCTTGGAGATTTTTTCCTATGGAAAATTATTTCAATGAGAACACTTTCTCTTTAGGGAACAGGCCACAGAGTAAGGCAAAACAAACAAACAAAAAAAACCCCCAGCCCTGGAGAATCACCTCAGTTCTTGAGAGTTAATCATTTACCAAGCACATTTGCAAAATAAAGTGAAACATTTTCAAAGAATTTTACTGACTGTGTTTCAAGATCCCACTCCTTATCTTGAACAAGGCCATGACACAGCTGTTTAAAAGACAGGATCTGCTCATTATGTTATCATCTATGAGCATCCAGATTAGATTAAAAAAAAAAAGCCATGAGTGAAGTATAAATACCATGTCTATTTTCAGGAAAGCAACCAATACACAGAGAGATTAAATTCCTCAGCCAAGACCTCACAAGCTGCCACTGGCAGATCTCAGCTCCCAAATCCTGCAAGTCTTATTTGGGTTCTGGAGGAGATGAATTTTAATCTTGCAGAGTCCCAGCTGTTTCTGTAGGACTAAATTCTTGAAGAAGACCTCAGCAGTTTATATGCTGAAAGTCTACATGCTTGAAGATCCCAAGACCTCAACAGTCTGTGTGCTTGAAGAGCACCCCAACAGTTTAAACACAGTTTCAGATCTTCTTGTGTGTTGTGACATGCTCACAGTGGTGGAATAGCTGAAAAGCACAAATTTGAAGAAGATGTTCTGAACTACATTGTTTTTTATCTTTAATTCATGACCTGGAGATTCATGAATAAATTTAAAATAATCTTGGGTGTGGGTAAGGATTTTTTCAGTGGAGGTACCATCACTGGTTAATTATGGACAGAGGGCAAAGAAACTTTAGATACTTTTATTATGTAATTAAAATGCAGCTAAAGAAAAAATAAACCTGAAAATCAACCTAAGGTAGATTTTCTCTTATGAATTACAGATATAAATAGTTCAGGTGGCTGCTGGCTACCTGAATAATATTGTCTGTGCAGCTAATTACGTTCCCATTTGGACCCTAAACCTGACATAGACATAATGGGTGAAGTCCAAGCACTATTAAAGTGACAGCAATTTTGGCATTAACTTTGCAGATCTGATACCTATATCCAACTCTGGCTTGTGTATCACTGACTGAAGGCAGAGCAGTCAGGATCTTTGAGTAGTTGTTTGGGACTCCCCTGCCTATGGCTGACCTAGTCAATTTGGCTGCACTTTGGAATATCACCAAACTTTATCATAGGAGCACTGTCAGAAGACAGTCTGACTACTGGATCCACAGAAAACTACACTTCACTGAACATTAAAGATGCATTACAGATTATAGTCACTTTGTGTGGTTATTTTGGTATCAGACATAAAACTTTGACCATTTTCAATGTTGCCAGTGAAACTGAAATAGCATAACTATGTCTGGAAGCAGAGAGTGGGGAACAAAACAAGACAAAAAAATCCCAACAAAAGCTGCAAATAAAACCAGTGCACATTATGCAGAGATTGCCTTGGCATGCAGGTCATTGGTGATTTCATTTGTAAGTAATGTTTTGATTGTCACAGATTATATGTTGCTCTCATCCTCCTGACATTTGTTGTGCAGCGGGATTGATTTTTGTGCTCCAGTATGAAAAGGTCACTTTGATCAATGCAGTGTAATTGGCACTAAATTA
Organism: Sakesphorus luctuosus; assembly: GCA_013396695.1. Classification (NCBI taxonomy): domain Eukaryota; kingdom Metazoa; phylum Chordata; class Aves; order Passeriformes; family Thamnophilidae; genus Sakesphorus; species Sakesphorus luctuosus. Next base: position 16,188 of record VWZD01006479.1, read on the forward strand.
GGATCATATCAGGTTATTTTGCTATTTAATGATGAAATATTAAAGAATAGCATGGGAAGATTGCAGGCACTAAAGTGCACTTTAAACCTGCTGCAATGATGTTTTATTTTGTGAGAAAAATGGAGAGAAAAACAACTAAAGTGCAGAAAATGACTGTGATGTATTGGAAGAGTGGTCTGGAATTGCATATTTTCACTTGAAATAGACTGAAACGCCCAGACACAAAACACCAAACCCAGCAGTCAGTACTGAATACCTTATAGACAGAGAGTCCCTCTTCAGAAGTTTTAATGATGCTCATTATGTATCAGTTACACATGTTAAGTCTTTATAATCTGCATATAAAACCGTGCAAAAATGGATTGCTGAAATTATGCACTTAGGCCACAATTCAGGGCAACACTTGAGACTTATTTGACCACCACCAAACTCTAAAGCAAATAATCAGGCACATACTCTATGTAAACCTGTGTGAGATAGTTATAAGGGCTTTATGTGCTTCCCAAACCGTGGTACAAATATGACAGGATTATTCAGAAAGACTGCGCTTAAGCCTTTCTTGTTTTTCAGAAAGGGTACTTTGTAAGTATCTTTTACTTGTGCTACTGTTTCTAAGTCCACGAGTTGATTGCTTCATTCCCTCCTAGTTTTAAGAAAGCTCAGTATTATCCTACCAGTATTTGTAGAATAGACTCTGTAGTTTAAAGACAAGGTTAACATCTTAACCTCTTAAGTTTGTACTCCAGCTAGATAAAGCACTTCAGGCGAGCAGAGCTGCAATGAGATTTCCTGCAACATTGGCTACCTTTAAAGAGTAATCTTTTGATTAAGATTTTCTAAAGACTGAATGCAGAACATACTAGTGTTCTCTGGCTTAACGGTGAAACTCTCCAAAGGTGGGTGACAAGAATTATCTACAACTACCGTGTTCAGGCACAAAGCTTGATAGAATTTAAATGGGAGTCTGAATGCTCACATCCCACGGAAAAAAAACCCCAACCAACCAAACAACAAAACCCAAACAAACAAAAACCCCAACCAAAACACAACAACAACAATAAAACAAACACTTCCCTCCTCCCCCACCAAGAAACCACCAAAAAAACCCAAAATCAAACAAAAACCCCTCAGCCAGTTTCAGGCAATGCTGTTCAGTAAATTCCCTCTGAACAAATTGCCATTTTTTCAAGTAAATTCAGTAGAACATGGCTTATATGGAGCATCCTTTAGAAAAACGTAGATATAATCTTTAAGAACTTTGACTAAATCTGATTCTATGTGTTCATATATTTTTGAAACATCTAAGCATGTGCTGGTGGTTTTCACAAACTCAGATGCTTCCTATTTAATGAGGACATATTCAGAACATGAGTTTTGTCAATATTTTTTCAGACTTTGCATCTAAATAATGATAAGCATTATAAGCAGTGTTAATTCTGTATGTTATTTTCTCCACTGTAAATACATGCACTCTCCAATTATTCTGAAATGTTGCTAAGCAAGAGCAAGTGGCATATTATACTTTTAAATGCAGCTAATGTTGCAAGAAATTTGTTTGAAGCTTTGCTGCCATTATGTTATCTAGCTGAGGCATATACTTTAAATTATTAAAATCTTAACCTTGTATCATAGAAATATTATTAATAATATAAAACAGTAAACTGAAATTAAACAAACCATGCTAGGCAACTGTGAGTGGCTTATTTAAATTTATGTAGCAAGTAATGTTTGGCCTAATCAATCCTTAGGACTTCACTCACTTTCACTTTACACTGTTCTTATTAAGGCTTTGAGCTACTGGGCACATTTTGGATTTAAAGCATGTCTTTGAAAGTCTCTTTAGAGAAGACCTATGATGAAAGAAAACCAGAATTTATTGGACTTCAGAAACTTTGTGCATGTATGAATGATCCACTCGGAATACTGTTTAACTTTGGAAAGATAGACTATGTCACTGTCATGAGAAAGTCATCAAGAAACATATTGAGGAGATGCAGGAGCTGAGTGTGTTCCATTGCCCATGAAGAAATTTCCAGACAATAAGGAAAGAAACTAAACATCTTTCCAAAATGAGCTGTATCTTTTCCTATATTCAACATTTTTTCCTTACTTTAGTGGTTTCAAGAGATGAACTTGTTTCTTGGATTTCCTCTGATAATTGAAGTCTTCCTGAGGAAGACCTGATGTTTTGTTTCTACCTCAGAGTTGAGCAGTGACTATTTCTGATGTTGCTTCTAATCTAATGTCTGGGTTATTTTGTCTCTTTGCCAAGGAATGTCAGCAATGACATGAAATTATTTGAGTAGTGGAATGAGAAGACCACTGGCTTATGATAAGCATTTATGATACTGTACTTTAAATACATGTTTAAATTTGATAGATACAAATATATCAGATATGATTAAAATCACAGATGCATATTTTTATAATAAAATTGAATCAATATTGTAAAAAATGCAAATCAAGGAAAGTCCAGTTTTATTTAGTCAAACTGAAGTGAGTTAATAATGCGGAAGATCAAAGGACATCACACGACGAACCAATATGGTTTTAGGTAGAATGCCATTTATTGATACACTGCAAGTGGTTTATATAGGGTCACAGCTACATGCTAATTGGCTATAGTAATTTTCACACTATAAAGCAACATTTCTTATTGGTTATATTCCATGTCTCAAAAGTCCAGTGTTTTGATTAAACATCCTGACAGTTCCCAGGTGAATCTCAAGAGTCCTGTGAGAAACTTTCAAGAGTTCTTATGTGAAAGTCTGGAGAGTTGCTGTGTTAACTCCTGGAGAGTGATTTCTTCTTTACCACTCAGCAGCAGCTGTGCCTTTGTTTATTCTTTGCTGGTAGCTGCTTCATCTCACAGAATCCATACAGTCTGGGTCGCTCACATGGCCATTTTCTGTAAGAAATCCCTCTACAAGTTAATATGCATGTCATGTTAGATTTCTTAAATTCTTAGGTAAATGAAAAAGTTATTTATGACTACCTACCTACCTACCTAACTAACTCTAATTTAATACCACCACAACTACCCTATAATTGAACTTAAGATAGAAAGATGAAGCTCCACCACAAGAGGGCAGCAGGATTAAAAAAGGGCATGTTGAAAGAGATACATACACATTACATAGTTTTGTAGCTATATAACTTACCTATGTTGAACCTCCATTTTGCCTGCCATTAATCTTGAAAATAAGTTGTTTTATAAACCTATGTCTTACATGCTTCTATAGAGTTGTACATGAAACATCTTTGGATGGCTTTATACAATGCCATTAAAAATTTCTCGTGTTAGTGACACAATTTATTTAGCTCATAGTATGGAGTATTTGCATATCTCTGCATTTTGTAAATCAGTATTTACATCTATTTATGTTGCACATTTGTATAAAGCTTGTGACTTTCTAGGAATCATTTGCCTTTTAAGTAGTAATCAGATGCTTAGGAGTATAAAAGTCCTTGTAAAAATAGGAAAAAAGGGAATACTTTTCCTTTTGTTCCTGTATTACTCATCTTGGGGCTTAAGACTGATCTGGTTGATTGCATCTCCTGTTCCATTCTGACTGCACACAGTTACTTGCAGTAGGTACACCATGCCTGACCACAGACCCGCTCTTACCTGAGCAGACTGAACCTCCCACATGAGCAAGCAATCTGCCGTAATTTACGTACAGGCCTTTGGTCCCATTTGCTTCACATAGGCAGTGTGCCTGGCACTGAGCGATGAGGTATGATGTCATTTCTCCTGAGTTTCTTAGCACTTACTGCAGCCAGTCATTTAATGGGTCAGTGGGTGAGGAGTACAGAGAGGCAGCTGCAGAGACATTGATCAAGACAGTGTGCTCATCTTCCATCTGTGGGGAATTCTGTGCTGCTTTCCCCATCCCAGCCCTGTAACAGTACATGTTGGCAGAGAAACAGCTGTTAGGCCACATCCAGAGTGGGAATATTGGACACAAAACCAAATATAGCCCACAGATCTCACTGCAGGTCTGTGCCGGACCCAAAAAGGGTTTCAGGCAGCAGCAGGGACCCTTCAAACACACTGGTGAGTTGCACAGAGTCTGAGAGAGTGGTCTCATCATAGGGGGCCCCCATTCTGAACCAGGCAGGGAAAGGGTTGTTGTGAGGAGCATGGGTAGGTGATTGGGGAATCATGGCACAGAGATCAGGGATAAGCACCTCTGATGATTGAGGAAGGAGCACATTTCCCACTAACAGCACAACAGTTCAACTAATGCATCAAATCTCTATGCACCCTTTTTTCCTTCTGACATCACAGTACAAACTTCCCCCATAATTTTTAATTTTTTTAAAAAAATTTCTGATTCCTTACCAGATAAAATTTCTGCTCCCTCCAGTCCATCTGCAGTTGGGCTACAGTGGCTTGGGGCAGAGGACAGTTGAACTGGAGGCATGGATATGTTTTTAGCCAAGGGACACAATTGGCTTTACCTGCACCAGGCCTCTGAATGAGTTTTGCATAGACACATACTGAATAAAGGACAGAAATTATCAATAACTGGACCAACAAACTCATTCCTTGCTGTTGTAGTTAATTGCATAATATCATCTTATACACAATTTCTAGCATGTGTCATTGAACATAATAATGCCAGAAACCATTTATTTAAAAAGGTAGAGCCAGACTGTGTTTTCATTTTTAGTGATGTGAACATTTATAAATTTTGGGGTAGAGTTTTTTTCTCTCTACTGCCTCAACAGGAAGAGTTATTACCTTTTTGTTTTGGCACTTTGGGATAACTATCTATAGTAAGTTTTGAGTTTAAATAGGTGTGTCAGTTTGTAAAACAAAATTCCCAGAAAACGAATACTTTAAAAATATCACTTTACCTCTTGATAAGGGGTCTTATTACTACACTCATAGATAAAATGAAAGGCTCTAACTCCATCTAATGTTCAAAATGCTGAGCACCCAGCATCTGTGTAATATGCTTTTAAAATATGACAGCTTTGCTATTGAACAAATATTATTGTCTTACTGTCATGGTTATACAACATAAAAATCATCTGAACAACAATCACAATATAATATAACACATTATAATGCAGTCGTAATAGCTTTATCAACATTATATTTGTAACATACCTCAACTAATTTGAATGTTTCTGCTATGATGCTTTTTATGTTACAGTGTATCTCAACCAAATACTGTTAAAAGAGAAGAAGCTGTATGTGTGTTTATGGGTAGAGCTCAGACCTAAAAAAGGACATGCATGGATAGACACACAGCCTTTTCCTTCAAAGCCTATCTTCTTGTATTCAAACACAAATTTGAAAATCTATGAGCCATGATAATATTAATTCCCAGTTTCTTTGACCCCTCATAAAACAAAAGAAGAATGAGTGTTTGGCTAAAAGGATTCTAATGATGCCTTTGGACACTTATGTTCACGTAATGACTAGAAGAAAGATTGATATGCCCTGTATAGGTATAATTAGACACCCACAAACCCATTGACCCTGATGAGGTGAAGAGCTCTCCTGCTTTTTGTTTCAGCAGTTGAATCAATACTTGCACGTTTTACCACTGTGGAGTGAAATTGAGGAAATGAAAATCTGATAATTTTGCTCCCAGTGCAGTCTAGACAGAGGAGAGCAGTTTTAGTCTTTGACAGGAAGATCTATTTCCAGTTACTCAAAAGGCTAGTGTCAATTTTGAAACTTCTCTTATTATTGATTTTCAGTTTTTCTAAAAAGGATGTTTTATTAGAAATATTAGTCCCAGTTAGAATGTAAGCTTATGTCTGTTTCACAGGTTGATGAAATAATGGTTTAAATTTGGTTTGAATCACAAGATACTTCCACATGATGACTTTTGTAGCAAAATATGCAGTCTGAAGAAGTTAATTTCATTGCATCTTCTACATCTACATAAGTCAGAACAGAACTCCGTCTGCAGTGGTACAGGTTCATCTAGTAAATGCAGTGTATATGAAGAAAAAACCTGGCCAAAATATCTAGAATAAATATAGTTTGGCAGAATCATAATGTGAATGAAGGATTATCTTTATTTTACATATATTTCTTTTTGTGTGTTTTTTGTGTGTTTGGTTTTTAATAAAAAATAATTACTTATAGGTGTAAAAAAAAGAGAATATTAAATAGAAATATTCATGACAGTTGGAGCTTGAAGCATAAAACAATGAATTTAAATTGCAAAGCAAAATAATAACAAGCTCCTGTAATTTTAGAAGAAATATCAGAAAACTGATAATGTTTAATTGTTTATTTACTGCGGTAAAAGTTTCAATGCTGTATAATGCATTATCTATGACTATTGCCATTGATTTTTCTTGATCATATTAATACACTGTTTTAATGTTGTCATGTGGCTTTTACCTGTAGTATCACATTGTCTCATGTGCTGTTTTTATTGTAAAGTTCATAATGTCTTGAAAACACATATAAGAGATCTGAATAAAATTTCAGCAGAATCAAAAATCCTCAAGACCCTTTAAAGACAAAATAGAAGTCATTTTATATGTACAGACTAAGAAGCTTAGGATTAGAATAGCACAGATGGTTAAGTATTAACAGAAATTACTTTTTGCACACACAAAAAATGTGTCAATAAGTAAGCTACTATAGAAACAAATAAATCACATTTCTAATTCATTAAGAGAAGAGGATTCAGTTTTAAGGGTGCATCACATGCCTTCTTTTAATGTACTGCCTTGTGCAAGGAGAA
>VWZD01006479.1:24604-29604 GCA_013396695.1 Sakesphorus luctuosus
AATATGAGGGACACTGAGGTCTACAGCCTTTTTCAGAATGTGTAATGGATTCATAGTAGCACTAATTCAGTTGAGAATAAAGGAAATAGGAGTTCTTTAACAGCAAGTTTTATCCACTGAATTTGTTATCTACATCCCTAAAAATTTTGTTTCTTTGCTTAAGAAAGAAATCTAAAAAAAATGCGAACAAATAGGCTTTGGTTGCCACTAGATTTATCATATTAAGATACAAAGAATGTGATTTGTTAGTTCAGTCTGGACAAACAATAAACAAACTGCAGTCTCTGGCACCTTTTTAATTATGAAAGCAGCTCAGCTAGATTATCAATCCATCTTTCTGTCCTATTTCCTGCTTACGCTTCTATCTTTTCACTTTTCTTCCTCCTAGCATTGTGGTACTCTTAAAGGTTAAGAAGAAATACCTGTCACTCCTTCTACGGAGTATATACATGAGATAAAATTTTAATTAGATAATGCTTAGTCTCACGTATGAATTCTGCACTGAATACTGAAAGTCACAGGATTAGAATGCTTATTTTTTACAGTAAGAAGTGTGGAATCTATTCCACAAAAATATGGTGGTTTTTTTTCTTCAAATCTCTACCTTGTACTGCAATATTCTTTGAATATTCAACTAAGTGTTTATGCTGTCAAAGTTACTGACTAGAACCACAAATGTGGTTGCTCATGTCGATTTGTCAATTTAATGTAGAACAAAGAAAGACATCTTAAAATGTATTATAAAATTGAAAAGCAGCGGAAGATGTTCATAACTTTGCCTTAATTGGTAGGTAATCTAAATTTTTTCATTGCACCAGCTTAAAGCCTTTCTGAGACATAATATTTAATTCCCAAATGTGAAAGGTTACAGCAAAAGTTTCTGTTTGGGTAACAGGTGTTTGTATTAACTTTTTTGAATTAGGCATTTCCTTTCCAGAGCTTGTTTATTCTTAGTTTCACAGAAGGAGATTTGCTCATCCTCCAGTTCATTTGGCTCCTTTTGGTGAGATAGCAGGGTCAATGGAAAATGTCTGTATAACACCAACTGGAAGGTACATTTAGATTTCACTCTAGTCTTCCTCTTACTCAATATTTATTGCTTTCACAGTTTTCCTATAGGAAATAAAGACATTAGAAGATTAGAGAGATCAGAGTGCTTGCCACTACAATTTTATTATAGCAAGTTAGGATTTATTTCCAGTCATCAAGTCTGGTGGAAGTAAAGAAATGTGTCCTTAAAGCTAAATTTAATATGATAAAATGCTCTAATGGAATTAAAAAGAACATGCTTCTGCTGGTTATGTATGTACAGCAAGTATGTGTAATATTCATATTTATGCCTAGCCTAACTAAGACTGAACTGTGACAAAAAGTAATTTAGATCACAATTAATGATAAATAATTGTTTGAACAAACTGGGTCTGTTCCAGGTTCTGAAAAACCTAACTTTGGTATAAAATGGAAGACCTTTAACAACATCTTACAAGGGTGCATAAAATAAGAATTAGTTATGAATGGATAGAAGGCACAGTATTCTTAACTGTAATCAATAATAAAATATTCAACATAAATACCAAGGGAAGAATTCAGGTTCATGAGGGAAAATATCACTAGTTGATTACTGTTGAGATTAGCTCATTTGGTTGGAGTATGGTGCTACTAATTCCAAGGTTGTGGGTTTGATCCCCACGTGGGCCATTCACTTAAGAGCTGGACTTGATGATCCTTGTGGGTCCCTTCCAACTCCGATTATTCTGTGAATATGTTCTGTGAACTTATCACTGTCTTTAATATTACTGATACACAGTGGTTGCTGATAAATCGACATTAAGACACAGTCAATACATTAATTTTTTATTTAAAATACAAAAAGCAGCAGTGGTTTTAGCACCATAATAAAATACCAATTGCTAGCCCTTAAAAAAGGCTTACTTTGAGTATCTCCTGCTACTTTGTCACTCAAAACAAATATTTAATACTTTGAGAAACGGAGTTTGCAGTAATGTATCAGTGAAAACTAAATCTGAATCAAACCCAAGATTTATTAATTGAGACCAAATTTTTCACATTGAATCCACTGCTGTGGATTACTGTGTGTTCTTTCCTTATAAACTACACTGCCTTCAAAGAAGAGATACATGGGATCAGTACCCAGGTCTGAAGTTAGCATGATCAAGAGGAAGACAAAAAGATTTGCTCTATTTCATAGCTCTTATTTAACAGGGAGTTATACCTGAAGCCTGAGAGAGCATACGAAATATCAGGGGACTGCTCTACTGGCTCATGCTGTCTGTCAACCTCCTTGTCCACACCTCTGATGAGGAGTCACCTGTAATTCTCTTCCTCTTTCTCCTTTTTCTACAGGATTTTCTAGATTTCTAAAGAATTAAGACAAAAGCAAAAATGTGAAGTAGATGCTTTCCCAGAAATAGATAGGTGCATATATGCGTTCATGTCTGTAAAATCCTTTGCTATTTTTACTCTGGCTGAAACATTGGGCCAGAGACATGGGCCTAGGCTGTAATTACAGTCCATATGTGTTTGATGGCAAATACTGATGTCATACACAAACACATGGATTCTCACAATAAAAAATGAGGTGGAATTAAGACCAAGGGAAATTTAAGTTGAATTTCAGGGGGAAACCCACTTTTTGTTATACTTTAGTTTTAGTAATTAGTTATACTCTAGAGCATCATGATATTCTCAGGGAAGTGAATCTTTTATATAAGGACATTTTCAAGTCAGATGGATAGAACCTACTGGTTATATATTTGGAGAAATGAATTGGCAAAGACAAAACTTTCCACTAACCTTTTTTATTATTTTAATGCATCATGAATTTTCCTCAGAAAATATCTTGTATTGAAGAAATTTCCTGAAGTCTTACCAGTGTCAGTCACAACATGAAGAGGTTTTGCATTGTTTAAGCAGTTTGAAGTGAATGAAGTGATCAGTATATCTCATTCTTACAAGTATCACTTTCCTGTACTGAAAGTAATGTAGAAACTCAGATCTGTCTACCTCTCTTGATTGTCTAACAATCAAGTGTGCCATATTGCAGATAATAAAAGAGGATTTGATCATGAGTGTATTTGCAGATTTTTACCAAAGGTGCCTAAAATTTAAACAACCCCTATACATATGCATTATATATAATTAGTATGTGCTAATTAAGAATGTAAAATACCCTTTTGTCTCTCCTATGTGAGGAATATAATTAACCCACTCTACCTGCATGTATTCCTAGTACTAAAAAATACTGCATATTTATGAAAATAATTTCTTTCTAAGAAGTTACTGTATGTCTTCTCATCGGCAGAAACTCTGGAAGGAGAACTTACACCCCACAGAGGGTAGCTTCCTTGTTTAATCTGGCAAAGGTGTGAAGAATACATTGCGATTTTATCAGTAATATCTAGGAATTAAACACTGATGGTAGGAAGTAGCTATAAATGCTTTTTAATTTGTCAGTTATTCGTAGTAGACATATATTTTCTTGTTATAATGAAAATATTTGAAATCCATATTACTGTGGCATGTAACTATCGTGCCATGTAAGAAATAACAGATATCCTTATATTAATCTGCAGCATGTTGGAGGAAGAGAGAAGAAAACTTTTACTTTCACTATTTTTTAAAAAAATTGTCTCTAATCATTTACAAGACACTATTTACCACTGAATATAAAAGATTCACCATTTTATAATTTTACAGAAAAGCTCTTAATGAAAACATTGCACTTCACAATGTAATAGTGAGACTAAACTTCTAGCCAGTTTTCTTTAAAATACATACTTTTAAATGCATGTGATAAAGAGCAGACCAAAATGAGTTATTCTTGTCTAAGACTATTTTTACACTATGAAGCTTCTGTCTAAAAGAACATCTTCTTAAAATTCAGCCTAAAAATAAAATTTTTAATCTCTGTTTGTTTGCACATTGGTTTTTTTTAATCTGTTAAGATTGCTTTTTATTGTTATGTGTGGCATTAATTTGGTCCTGGCAATTCAAAGTGTCATTAAATAACCTCCCATAATCAATTTAAACAGGATGTCCCCAGCTCTGGGACCCTGGTAAAACTGAAGTTGGACATTTTGGGAAAACCCTTAAATTACTGAGAATAATGCTTTAAATACATGACATTCAGCAAGCAAATGATACACTGTTAAACATAGCTTTTAAATACGATTCATGTTGTTTTACTTGTGGTATATAATTAATTATAAATTATTCATGATCTTAAGTTTCCAAATAAAAAAAAAATGCAGACAGCTTATTCATATTTTTTGTGGTGAGCAGTAATTTGTACCTAATGACTAGTAAAGTGAAATTATTGAGTGTGCTCAACTGAATTTCCTGAATACATCAGTGGGAGTTTTATAATTTTACAGTCAGCATGATATATTCAGAATCAGTTTAAAAAGTGACATTTGTCTCAGATTATAAATAAAATAATAATGTCTCATTTTATAAAATAATAATAATGTCTCAGTTTATAAATAAAATTAGAACTGAATTGGCAGTACTTTCATTTTAATCCCTCTTACTCAGGGATATATAATTTTGCTTTTATGCCTCTTTACATTAATTAGAAATAGCAATTGCAGGCACAAGACTGAAACTGCCATTACTTATCAACCTCCATGAGTAAGGAGGGCATTGTCTGAATGGAAAATTAACTATTTCTGTTAAAGGAAACACAACAAAACAAAAAGTATTTACTGCTTTTCTTTCGCCTTTCCTGTGGATCAAGACTGGATTTCACTCCTGAAAAAGATAAGCTCTAAATTTGTGATAAGGCTGTGCATGTTCAAGCATTCTGGTTACAAGCTAGCTTCATACCTGTTTCCTACCTATTGTTTCCAGCTGTAGCATGGATGGGTATCATAGCATCTTCTCCCGCCAAGTACCCTATAAACATCTCTTCAAAGAACCCCACAGCCATGGGTTTGCCACACTTCTATTTTGCAAAGTCTTCATGTTGGTTATGTGAGGTC
>VWZD01006479.1:34604-42064 GCA_013396695.1 Sakesphorus luctuosus
AGAAAAAGCAGTCAGTTCAGTGGATAAGGATGTGCTGAGGGTGCTAAGGAGAGCTATGAACTTGTGTTGAGTTTAGTTGTAGAATAACAGTATACAGCAGCTTCTTTTTTATATGTTATACTTTAAGAAAAAGAATTACTGGCATTATGGATTAAATAAAAAACCCCCTGAAATGGTAAAATACTTTGGGGTTTACATAAACATTTTTTTCCATAAATACATGTATATGTACTGTCCTAGTCTTTGAACTGAAAAACATTTAAAAAATCACTCTTCCATCTCAAAACCCCCCAACAATCCAAACCAACAGAACACCCAAGCCAAAACACAATAAAAAAGGGGAACTTCTTTAATATGCCTGTGCTGATCTGCCAATGTATCATGATTAAAACACTAGAAACAGTTCTAGACTGGGACATAACAGTATTGGAAGAACTGCAGCCATGTGAGATACTTAAAACATGAATTTCAGTCATGTTTCAACATCTCTTATCTTTCTAATTCTGCCACCATTCCAGGTTGGTGGGATGAAGTTATCAGATGGCTGCCCTGAGACCCCTAATTAATGATTACTTAGGGAATTTGTCTGTCTAGGCCTGTTTTAATCATATTTCGTAGCTAAAATTTTGGAGGGCATTCTGATTGAGGTTCAGATGTCACTTGGATAACATACTTCAGAGCTTGGACAACCTAAACCAATATAGAAATTAGTTTATTTTACTTATCATCTTCTTGGAAAATTCACTTCATTAGGTGTTCACACCCCCACCCAGTTAGTAAAGGAGGCTGTAAAATCTCTCTATGTGTCAACACAGTGATTTCTAGCATGTATACTATTCAGGGAATAGGGAGTGCTTTTGGGATCAGCATGGCCTTTCCAGTATGCTTCTGTAAGGAGATCTTTGGGCTGTAAAGCTTCTGCATAGAAAGCTCAAGTGAGTTTGTATGTGTACTATAACAACTTTCAAAGCTTCTTAATTTATGCTTTTGATTAAGGCAGCCCCTACAGCAGCCTGTTATCCTCTGCTCATAAAGGTAGGTTGCAGTCACCTTTTCATACTCTTCATGGACCACAAGGTGTATTGTGCTTCCCCAAGCACAGAAATGTAGCTTGTTCTTTTGAGCAGCACAGATTCTGCTGCCAAAATTAAATCAGTCTGAATTATTTTCTCTGACTGTGCAGGGGCAAGCATCTCAAGTAACACTTTTTTATTGCTCATTTGCCTCTTAATTCACATTGTTCATACATTAACTATGTCAGACTTGTGATCCAAGCAGCTCTATTGCCTTGTTCTGGCACCTCAAGATGTTTCTTGTACTGAGGGGCCCAAAACTGAACACAGGATTCAAGGTGTAGCCTCACCAGTGCCAAGTATATGGGAATGATCACTTGCCTTGTCCTGCTGGTCCCACTATTTCTGATAAAGATCAGGTGGCCTTCTTGGCCACCTGGGCACACTGGCAGCTCGTGTTCAGCTGACCCCCATGTCCTTTTCTACCAGGCAGCTTTCCAGCCACTCTGCTCCCAGCCTGTAGCACTGCCTGGAGTTGTTGTGACCAAAGTGCCAGACCTAGCATTTTGCCCCCTTGAACCTCGTACCATCAACTTCTGCCTATCAATTTAGCCAGTCCAGATCCCTCTGCAGTCTTCCTGCCTCCAGCAGATCAACACTCCTGCCCAACTTGGTGACATCCAAAAACTATCTTCAATCTCATTCAGGTCATTGATAAAGATATTTAATGGGATTGGCTCCAATATTGAGCCCGGGTGAACACCAATCATGACCAGTTGCCAGCTGGATATAACTCTATTTACCACCATTCTCTGGGCTCAGTTATCCAGTTTTTTTCCTAGTGAACGGTGCACCCATACAAGTCATGAGCACCTAGTTTCTCCAGAAGAATGCTGTGGGAAAAAGTGACAAAGGCTTTACTAAAGTCCAGATAGACAACATCCATGATCTTTCTCCCATCCAGTTACTTTATCATAGAAAGAGATCAGGTTGGCCAAGAAAGACCTGCCTTTTTTAAACCCATGCTGGCTGGGCCTGATTCCCTGGTTATCCTGTAAGTATCATCTGTTTTCCTTTATGGAAGCAGTTTTGACACAGGATATAGGCTGACTTAAGGTCCATGCTGGATGAACCATCATCCTCACACCTGGTGTTGTGTGCTGTGCTGTCATATGCAACACACAAGTCCCTGCACTAGATGGGATGGGTTTCTCTTGTCATGCACTGCTGTGACTCACAGTGAACATCCTCTGCCTGTGGCGGTGGGGAAAAATGAGAAAAAAATGGAAGTGACTGTAAACGACTCTGTTTCTATTCTGGAAAAGAAAGTAATTCTAATTCTTGGCAATGTCTCATTAAATATAGCTTGTCTCATTTTATTACTATTTTTATTTAGCAGTGAAAATGTATGTAGTGCTTTGCAAAATACAACATGAACATCTCTTACTCATTGCCTTTTAGGCAGCAGAGAACTACCATTCAGTCTTTTCCATTCTGCTACATGGAGACAAGTGCCAGATTGTGAAACTGTACTTTCAAAAATATGATCAGAAATAAAAATTTTATTTCCTTATTGCAAAGTGCCCTGTTCTATGACTTCAGACTCTTGCTATAGGTCTTAGTAAGGCTAGATGAGGTATTTGTGTAAAACACAGTTTCAGTAGTTTAGGACATGCTTTCTACTTTAATCCAAGTTTAATTATTTTAATATTAAATGAGCATGTGATTTTCTTTCTGGCTCAAAAAACTGTGACACATTTAAATGTGTCAGCAGTGTTAAACATGCTACATTAACCTGGAGGTGAAGAGCCAATACAGACATACATTTCATTATATTATCAGTGTTTGCTTCTATGTGATTATTGTTTAGATTCTTTCATTGCCCATCTCACTGGTTCAAGGAAAGGTAATGGTGCCTTATTCACAACATAAATATCTGGTTATTTTATCATTAAAAATAAACACACAAAGCAATTTTGTTTGTTAAAAATGAGTTCTAGTGATATGTGAAAAGTTTCCTTAAATTTCCTCTCAATTTAAATAATTAATGGAATTGAAACAAAAGAAAAATATTTCTATAAGCTAGGATCTGCATTTAACACTTAAATGAACAAAGATTGTTCCCTTTGTCTTCAAGTAAGTGCTACTGCAATGGCAATCAAAAGATAAAAGATGCCATGATTATCATGAAAAAAACTTGGCCTATTATAGGCAATAGCAGTTTTGCAACATGGTTACTGTATAGACACCTAATGCAGGGTAAGATATTTTACTGTGCCCAGTTCTGGGCCCCTCAGTTCAGGAAGGACATTGAGGTGCTGGAGCAAGTCCAGAGAAGGACAAGAAAGCTGGTCAAGGATCTAGGAGGTAAATCCTGTAAGGATTGGCTAAGAGAACTGAAGTTGTTCAGCCTGGAGAAAGGAGGCTCAAGGGCAACCCTATCACTCTCTACAAGTACCTGAAAGGAAGAGACCAGTCTCTCCACCTCTACAACTACCTGAAAGGAAGTTGTAGAGGCAGGAGAGGTTGGTCTCTTCTCCCAGGAAACTAACAACAGGACAAGAGGGCATAGTTTCAAGCTGCACCAGGGAAGGCTCAGGCTGGACATTAGGAAGAATTCCTTGACAGAAGGGGTGATTAGATATTGGAATGGGCTGCCCAGGGAAATGGTGGAGACCGTGTACGTGGAGGTGTTTAAGAAAAGACTGGATGTGGCACTTAGTGCCATGGTCTAATTGACAAGGTGGTGTTTGGTCAAAGGTTGTACTCGATGATCTCAGAGGTCTTTTCCAACCTAGTTGATTCTGTGATTCTGTATGATGATGAGGAACATGGATTAGTGGTAGATTTGACAGGACTGGGTTAATTGTTGTACTCAATGATCTTAAAAGTATTTTCCAGCCTATTCTATGGCTGTTTCTCAATCAGCTGAACTAATCTCAAGGATATTTTATGATTTGTTTTGGAGTCCTATTTGAAAATGTCAATATATTGCAATAGGTTGAAGCAGATATCTTCTGCAAACACTATACTGAATTCTCAAGAATAGCATTCAAAATATTTTAGGATTCACAACAGTGTAGAAGTACTCTAATTTTGTAATTGACTTCTAGAAATTCCTAATAATATCTCAAGAGGAATAAATGTAGTAAAAATCCGAAACCAAGAGAGAATCTCTCCACAGGATGAAGAAGGCAGGATGTGGGTTTGTCATAGAAATTTATGCTAACTTAACCAATTAACTATTATGTGTAAGGATCTTCTAATTCACCAAGTCCTCTATTAGCTATGGAAAGCAGTAACCCTATGTGGTCCATTTTATAAACAAGTTCTCATTCAGAAAAATGCTCCTCATTTGAGTAAACATATCATTCCAGGTGAGCTGAAAAAAAAAATCAACAAATAATTTGTACACAAAGTATAAAATATTGCATAACTTACAGTGACTTGTAAACATATTGCTTGTTTAATGAGATAACCTGCAAAATGTTTTCCCCATTATAGCCTTGATATTTTCCCTCTTGTCTATCTTAAACAGGATGATTTTTACATTCTTATGCACTTTTGCATTTACCATAGAACTAAGACTTTGGAGTGGCTTAATAAGATGAAATGACAGATGAAAGTATGACAGAGTTTTGGGATAGCCTTTTTTAAAAAAATGTACATGTTGGGTAATGAGATTATACCTTTATTGCGTCTGAATCTTTAAGACTTTATAGTCAAGAAACTGTCTTTCTTTTCCAGTGTAGGTGATTTTACAGGCTCCACATTCATCTGGCATACACAGGCTCATGCTCTGGCATTCAACAGTTCAGCTCTATGGAAGAAAAAGGCACTAGTTTCTTTCTGTTGCAAGGAATACAATTGTCCTAGCTACAGAGGCTGGGACTAGTTTATCACTATGTAGGTATAACTAAAACTGTGTATTCTAAACCCTCTGTGTCATTTCTAAGGAACTGTTAATAATGGTTCATTTGCAGCAACTGCCCAGGGCACACCTGACACTCAGGCTACAAGCTGGGTCTTAAAGAACCGTGTGAGACAGGAGAATTTTTCTCTGTCTTCACACCAATGACTCAGCTGTGATAACTCATCTCTGGGAAGGCATTAGCACCTTCACACCCAGCCTGAGGGGTCATGTCTGCTAATGGGCCATTAGAGACTGACATAATAGGCAGTTGCAATGACTTAGACCCTCAAAGATTCAGAAAATATCCCATGACTCAGAGTTAAATCACCCATTGTGAAACTCCTCACCCTCGGGGAGGTACTGGGCATTCCCATCTGAACCTGAATATATATAACCCTTGGGTTTGGGACTTCTGGTACCACTTGTTGAATCCAGAGGAGGACCAGAACCTCAATGAGACTGCCACTCTCAACAAGACTGCCACTCTCAACAAGACTGCAATCATTACTTTGACAGAACTGTGACTGTCATCCTCACCAACAGGTTTTTCTTTCCTTTTATTTTGGACTTGGGGGACCATATGGCACTTAGCACAAGGTCTAATGAACATCATTCTGTTCATGTCCCAGGGTGCTGGGTTATACATCTGTTTTTGTGGGTTAAAAACAATTTTCCTCTGTATCATTGTATTGTAATTTTTTTAGTAAATTGTAACTCTGATTTGTAATCTCTCTTAAGTTGGGTTCATTTCTCCCACTGCTTTGCCTTTAAACTAGCACAACAACCATGTGTATAGTATCATTTTTCCTTTGTAATGCTCCAAAGATATCTGGATACCTGCATTAATCAAAGCATGCAGAAAGTTGTTACTCTCTGGCTATGTAACACAGTTCAGCTTCAAAGAACTGTATGACTTCCCTGCACCTTGTTTTCCCAACCCTGTGGTCTCATGCACGTCTCCTTTCTTTGCACTTTAAATAGGGACAGAGCAACTGAGTCCTGCAGGTGCTCCTGGGATCAGGTAGCCCTTCTATAGAGAGCTTGCAGCTCTGCTCTGCACATTCCCTTACTACAGACTCCCATGGTCCTAACATATCTCCTGGCTCTGAAATATATAGCCAATATCCCATCTTTGTTGCTGCCACTAGAGGGATCTGTGCAGTTATCTCTCCTGTTCTCCTTACTTGTCCCAAAATGGGAAGACCAGAGCAAACTTACCTCAGTACTGCATTTCTGTTTTGGTTTTGCTTTTGCTTGTGTATGTGTTTGGGGGAACTCGTTTTTTGTTCTATTCATTCTTGAGTCTGATTATACAATATAAATTATTTATAGTTTTGTTTTCTGTAAGTTAGCTTTATAACATTAGAGCTAAATGATACCTACTCATCAATTATTAAATCTTGATTTGTGATAGTGGCACCTTGGGTTCCCACCCAAACAGATGCCAGGATTACTTGTTCTCTGAGGTCAAACAGAACTGTACATTCATGCTATAGCTGTGTTCCCATCATTACCAAATTGCCTCTTGATAACTTAATTATAGAATCGAAAAAAAAATATATTTCTGTGCATGTGCAAATGTCATGAAAATTACTTTTTCAAATGTACATCCTGGAGGGAAAAAACTCCAAGTTAACTCTTCAGATATGATGGAAAAGGATGAGTGGTTTAAACATGGTGATTGTGAAAAGCAGATCTTCATACTTTTATGCTTGTTATCACAAGATGTGCAGTTCAAGTGAGAGGCTTTTGTAAAACATTTTTTAAGTTACCAGAAAACACTTCAGCTATCAATGCTGCAGTGGAAGCGTTGGTTGAGGGAGCTGGTAAGAGCAGAAAAGCTTCAGCATTTCCTTCTTTGAAATTTTTTGTAGGTCAATAGTGACTGAAAATAATTACATTGGATTACAGACTCAGTCCAGTTCCTAGTGGACAAGTGTCCATGTCACAAAATTCACCATTGCAATTGGCAATAGTTGGCAGGCTCAACAGAGAAGTCAAGGATTGAATGGGCATGGAAATTAAACTATTCTCCTGCCCTTAATTGTGGTCCTTTCAAGTCATCATTGAGTAACATTGTTTGGGAAAAGTTGCAGAGCTGTTGGCAGTGCTGGACATGCCCTGTGGATAAACATAGAATTTCCATCTCCAAGGTCTTAATCTGGCACATTTTTGTAGCTTACAATTCACAGAGAAGGTGTGCGGAAGATATTTTTTTTCCATCTTACACTAGTAATGTTTTCTTAAAGAAAATAAAATGCACTGTTGAAATGAGGAATACCATCCTGCTTACAAAATATTACCCTATCTTCATATACGCTAATTAAAAGAATAAAGATATAGTGAGTCTTAACTTTTTTAATTCATTCAGACTTATTATTTCTGTTCACTATGTATTTTGGTAGACAAGTGATTATGTTGCTTAAATGGATTACTTGAATAAACTTGCCTAAATATGGCACTGGTGGCCTCATTGATAGGCTAGGACTGCTTGTGAACAAGGACATGGTTGGAGCCATGGGACAATAGAGGAA
>VWZD01006479.1:43030-53150 GCA_013396695.1 Sakesphorus luctuosus
CATTTGGGTGTTGGGAGAGAGGTTGCTTCTTCTATATTGTCTTTTAAGAAATAATTTTGAGAAGACCAGATTTTTAATCCATATGAAGAAAAAAAAAGTTATATTCATGTTCATGCTTGAGAACTAAACAGAGGACTGAAAAAGATGAGAGAGAGCTGTGATCTGAAAAATAAAGACATACTCTTCAACCTTGTGTCAACTGTAGTACAGCTATTTTTTTGATCTTGGCTACTGCGGATGACTTTAGGCAATTTTCAGGTCTTTCCTCTGACTCCATCATTACTCAAAGTTTATAGCAATAAAGTTTTAAAATTGTTTAAATGTCTGAAATTGTGTTATATTCTTCTTAAGGGAATATTAATTTTGAAGGTTGAAAACTTTGAAAATTCTGTAGTAGAAAGAGTTATCTCAAAAGGCTGTTAAAAGAACAGAAATTTCTTACACAATTTTATCTATATGCTATTGACTGAATATGGTACTAAGCTAACAGTATAGACAGTTCTTTGTGGACACAGACATGCATCAAAAAATGCTGTTATCAAACTTGGTCCGAATCAGCATCTTTCACAAATGGCCCTCTCATGCACTTCTCAACTGCTCTTTTTCAGGATTTCTTGTTTTGGGCTCCATTTGGCTATATCTGATGTTTTAGTTTGTTACTGAGATGAACATTTTACTAGACTCCAAGGTCTGTGCTTTATTGTCCTTTTGTACTCTGTCTGACAAGGCCAGGAGATTAATTCTGTAATAGATCTCTCCATGTTTGTCACTTTTCTTTTGTCTGATGATACCTTGAGAATCACCTCTGAATGCAATCATATTTCTGAAGGACCAATTAAAACGGAATGCTGTCTCCATGCAAAGAGATATTTTAAGGAAACTACTCTGTGAGATCAGATATAGTATTTTCTAAGGTTTTAGGATAGAAAATAACATTTCTTTTTTGGTTCTAATTTTGTAGAGCCATGTACTATTAAGAATGTTAACAAAAGCAACTGTGTATTCCTTTTTATCTGATCTTTTTAGAAGAAGCTGTTAACTTCTTATGCATGATACTCCATCCACACATAGGACACCAGACATTTGTGATTTTTACATCTCCTCAAATATAGTAGGAAATGATGCATCTCAACAATTGCTACATGCTACGTACCATAGAAAATTGGTGATACACTATAACACCATCAGTTTATTGCTGGAAAATGATGGCAATTTAATTTGTAACCTATAAACATATGTATTACACAGTGTAAGAGCTTTAGCTCTTACATTTTTATCTATTTGCTGCTTTGAGCATCAAACATTAATGTTAACTAACTTGTATTTCTATTTCTGTCCTCTATCAGTAATCATATCTATTCAGACAGACACATGGTCATTCATTGTTTTGATAATAAAAAATCAAATGGTCATAAAATATGACGAAAATGGGTGAAAATAAAGGTTGTCTATGGTTTATATGGTTCACTAGAAGAATAATAAGAAAACTGATAATGGATGATAAGACTTGCTAAGGAAGCTAGAAATTGAAGTGTCAATCAACTGTAAGACAATAGCAATTAGGCACATAGGTTCCTTGAATATTCCTAATTTATTTTGGAAAGTTTAGTGGTAACATTTCAAATCAGTTCACTAAGAAACTTTAAATCCTACATTATGAAACAAATCTACCTTTGCTGATTTAATTGAAATCTATTTTATAGATTTTTTAAAAATTTATTTTTAACAGTATATCTATAGCAAACCACATCATATCTTTGAAAAAAAGTTTCAATATTCAAAATATGTACATGGACAATCCTATCAACTTCTTATGGGTATTTATCACTACAAAAGAAGAAGATGTCTCTGAAATGGAAATGAAGCATATCCCCAATGTAACAGCAGATTTCAAAAAGGAAATACAAACTCCTATGCACTCAATGAATCTGAAAAAAACCAATTTAGCTTATAGTTCTATCATTCAAGGATTAAAATCTTGAAATTATGTATGGCAGAAAGGTTCTTTGCAAAGTGAACATTGTTTTCTGTTCTGACTGTTCTCACTCCTTTGTTTAACTTCCTAAAGATTTTCACTCAATACAGTTTCATATTTGACTTTCTTCTTCAGGCATGGCAACTTCTGTCAAAGATCAGAAAAGCAATTGGTTTTATCAATAAGACATTTTGAAGGCACGTGCATAATTAGAAGGCAGTGTCAACAAAATTATGTTAGTGAAGAACTGTGGTAGGTAACTTGTATTTTTTTTTAAGATTCCTGAATCTTGGTCCTGTGGATTGACCAAGTCATATTGAGATCACGTCATCCATTATATAGCCCTCTGCATTATTTCTGAATACCTGAGATGTTATGTATACTGTCATGAAGTTAGTCAACTGCCTATTGTTGTGAACATCAGCTTTTCAGCATCATTTAGTCTGCAGCTTCTTTGATGGAGTTTCTACAGACTGTGATGATTTGCAGCTTCATTGTGATGTTTACGGGCTCAATAAAGAAAAGGTTCTAAAAAGATTATGGGCACTGAGAAAGGAAATACAACCTTTTCTGCAGGAGCACAGAACAGAACAGACTAAACATTTTTGGAATTTCTTGCCTGCCACAAACAGATGATGATTCCCCATAGACATTCTTACTTATTTTATACCCTCAACAAAAGTCTTAAGGGCTTGAATAAAAGTTTCAGATATATAACAAGCCATCTTCTTTTTACATAAGAAGTTTGATGTTTCTTGGCAAGATCTTGGAAGACAGAGAATGTCTTATTTTCAAGCTTTAAAGAACAGCAAGATATAGTTGTAGCTGATATTTAGGCCTACTTTTCACTAGAGGTATCAGTGAGCTAAGACAGGCTTCAGACATTCCTTTACTTCACATGTGAGCTCTGCGTGATATTCATCTGGTGTTAGCTGCAACTGGAGAGAAAGATCAGGGAAGGACTTAAAAACTTATCCTGCTCCAGATTAATTTCTTTCAGGTGATTTGGAATTAAAATTGCAATTGCTTGTAGCAGTTTGATTACATAATCTTCTTTCACCTTATTTTCAAGTCTTTATATATTTTACTGGAAATCATCACATATCTTCTGAGATTTAATTAGTCAAAGCAGTAATGTGAAACTAAAATAGCTAGATTTACCCCCTGTACATGCTAGTCTGCTCCTTTGTGCTTCATTTATAGTATGCAAAGCCATGGAGAATGGAAATCTCAGTTTCAACCTTCCTTTGCACACTGAATGGAAGAAGGGAAAAATGCCTTTTCTTTGTCATCTGGGTTGTTGTAGCATGTTTTTGAGACAAGTGAAATCGAATGTGTTTCTGCAGAGTCTGTTTTCTGGATNCTACACATTCCTGAAGATTGTGTGGTCATTTTCACAGGTCATGAGTATATGGAAGGTTTTAAGTGCAGGGCTCTCAGTTATCTCTATCTTCTGGAATCAGATGTAGGATAAACAGCTAGAGGCAAGGTGATGGGACCAAGATATCCCTCTCCCCAACAACTATCTACTGTGTCTGTTGTCACAGTATAAATACACACTATTGGAGAAAGATTTTGTGAATCTGTGTGAACAAAAGTGTGTTAAATCAGCCTCTGCAGTCTGAAGAGCTGTTGTGCTTTCCATTCTCACTTACATCCTAACATAAGGGCCTAAGATATTCCTCTATTTGCAACCCTTCAGCTTCCAGGAACTTCTTTCTCAATAAATGAGTCAAAAAGCAGGCGCACCTACAAAATTTCTGACAGAGCATTAGAAGCAGCAGCTGCCTAGGATTGTCACATCTGCTATTAACTAGTTCTTAACACTTAATTTAAGACGCATTATTTTCATTTGCAGTTGCAAAGTACTAAGATTTTTATATAGCAGAGTTACCACAGATGTTATCGATGTATTATGGATCATACACTTTCAACCACAATTTTTTGATCCATTTAACCCAAACTATGTTAAAGCTATACTGATGCTACTCACTTTTTTCCCCCAAGGCACCAGATTTCAGGAAGTACTTCCTACCTCTCTTTGAAAATGGTAGTTTTGACTTTTTACTTCTTTAATATTCAATGTTGGTTCATTATCATACTTATTCTAGTGTCATGGTTTTACCCAGTTAGTTGAACTCTGCTCATATGTGAGTTAAACTTAAGAAACCATTAAGGTATTTTCAAAAAACTTTTTTGCAGTATTCTCATAAATCTGCAGCATTGATTCATTTTTTTCATTGCATTTTTATAATTATTTTTTAAAAATTCTTTACATAAGTTTCCAGCACAGCGAGACTGCGCTAATGTGGTGTCAATGTACATGTCACATAACAAAGAAGATGCGCTTTAGCAAAATGCTGCATCATGGCTTTATATTGCGGCATAGTGATGTAATGCCATATGAGTCAGGAAAATGTCAGACATGTCACGCTGTTTCTCGTTTATGCAGTTCTAATGATTGTTTAAACAATAAAGTTTAATCTAGTGTTAGCATCTACAGAAGAATACACTTAATTGGCATCCTAGAAAGATGACACACACATTTTAAGTAGGATGATTGCAGAGGAGCACATTCTCAGCAGTACATATCAATTACTCTGGATAAGCAACACACTCAGTTTGTTGAATTGATGTGCCTATTGCTGTCCGTGGTGTCACTTCTCCAGGGCTGTTCACAGGCTGGTTTGCACATGCCTACTGGTGAGAAAAAAGGTAGCAACAGAGCAGCTCTGTGTGTGTGTACTGCTAGACATGTTCTCTCCATGAGCACTTCTACTTGCCAATGAGCATGTGGTGGCAGATTTCCATGGGAGGAGTTCCTATGGAAACAAAACGGATATTTGGTCTCTCCAGCTTGCTCATTCAGTTTGCATTATGTTCAAGTGGTTTAAGTTTAAACTCTTAATAATGACTGCCCCTATCTCTAAATCTACTCATAGTAGATTATGGGTGTGAAACAATATTCTTGTAAATTCATATTATCTTTATTACTTCACAATGTTCAACCACTTGTTTCCCTGGTGCTTCATTCTGAAAACTAAATCAGTCTTATTAATTTATTTTTTTCTTTTAAATATTTTGATAATTAACTTTGTAGAAAAAAAATATATGTATCCAGGATTGTAGCCACCTATTAATTTCAGCAATAACTGGAAAAATTAATTTTTTGTGATCTCATAGTAAGTATCAAACGTGACTCTTCTTTCTTAACTTGGGGTATTCAGATTGCAAAGTCCAAATACAAAAAGATAAACATAGATAAACTTATCCATCAAATATAGTGGGGGCCAGAATCATGATCTTCTGTTTGTTTATTTAGGAAATTAAGCAAGACAATAAATTCTGGTAAGTTGCAATAATTAAGAAGGGTAGAGATAATAATTATTTCCCTTGTATTGTATATGTATGATGTCTAATTTCACAGCTAGTTTTGAAATAACACATTAATATTAATAAAGTAATTATTTGAAATGTTTGTCACATTGTGATGACTTAAGCCCTTGCTCCACAAATGTTTCCCTTAAGTGTCTGCAGTTCAGTACATGATACTAAATTGATATATTGGAAGTGTCGTTTTCATTGCATGGATAAAAACTGCATAAAGTGACAGAAAAAGAATTGTTCCTTACATTTTCCTTTAATTTACTTAAGCTTAACAGATTGCAGGAATGTGTCAGGTTTGGTTTGGAAATTTTTTTTTCCCAAGAAGACCGAATGTGAATCTAGCATGCAGATGGCATGTAATTGCATTTCCTGCATTGTTACTATGTGAGTTTCATTACTTTTTCTCAGCAATGCACTAAGATTTAATCACCCAGGGCTAGTATTTGCTGGTTAGATGTGTGTATGCAGCAGTCTTGCTCAACAGTTAGAAAGCTTACCCCTTTCCTCATGCACTTCTTCCATTATTGCTGTACCATATGTTCTTTACAAATCCAAACAGAAGAATCATAAGCACTAAATTTACCTGGGACTACACTGAAGCATTTCAGACAGCTGCAAAAAACCACAGTACTATTTCTATTGTCTTCTCATCCAAGGTTTCTTCTGCCTCTCTGTTTTGCCCAATGCAAGTAGTTATCAAATCAAACTTCTAAAGTGCAAATTAGGGTTATCCTTTTATTGAGAATGCACTTGCTCATTTTGACTGCTTGCAAAATGAGATATGAAATTTGTCCCATCTCCCCTGCTGTTTACACAGGCGAGAAAGGTTTTCCCACACTTGTGTGTATCTATGATTTTAACTATGAATGACATTGTACGTCTCTGACATTAACCTCTTAATCTAGTACATTTCTACAAATAACCACCTGTAGTCTATTCTTTATTCATAAGCCTTATCTGTTGTTACAGTATATAATCTGTGAGAATGCCCTAATTTTTATCATTCTCTAAGCCTGTCATCATGGCTGAGACAAGGCTTATCCCTCTGAGCAGATGAGATTAGTCGATCATGTTGAAATCAGAAGAGGGATTATAATGCTTGTAATACACTGAGTCAAATTAAATGCATTTTGTTTGTACATCAGAAGATCTTGTTGCTAAGGTTTTGGTGTCTTCTGCTGACTGTATAAATTGCCAATAAAACATATGAAAGGTGGGTGTGAGAATGAAAAGTCAAGGAAAAGGCAGAAGCAAATAAAAAGTATTTGTTTTATTCAGCCTGGTAAACTAGGGGCTTAACTGCTCTTATGTGTCCATTAACAATGGGGTTTTTACCAAAGACAAACTCTGATTCAAATTAGAAGTTATTATTTTTAATTTATCTTTGACCTATTTTAAGGGCATGTTTTCTTCTGAGTAACTTCTTGCCTCTTTGTGTTTATTCCTTTGTTCTTTTTTAGGTGGGTTTCCTTTGCCCTAACTGTTTTGTCAGTAAGCAGCATAAACACACATGGTATTTATGAAGTGTGATGCATAACGAAGAAGACACATATATAAATACAGCCATAAAATTATAAATCAGCAGGTCAAGAAATGCCTTCTGCTACCCCACCTGATGCTTCTGTCATACCAGAGTGATACAACATTTAGAGCTATTCTTAGAGAATAAAATTCATACAGAAATACAGAAGAATCCATTTCCCGGTAAGAACCACTACTTTTTATTTGAACTCTTCTGGATAAACATTCAAAAGCTTGGATATTTATCTCGGACTTCTCAGGATTGTCTGAATCACGTGATTCAAAACATGGAGATGAAAATATCAAGCAAACAAGATCACTTATTATGTCAAGAACTTCTGGTTCCAAATCCCATTCACAAAATTGAAAATGGAAAAATACTATCAAAAAGCATGATGGAAACTGAAAGTAAGAAGTAGGTGTGAAGTACTCATGTGGTAGGAACATGTCTTCCCTTTTTTGCCTTGGGTTATAAGAATGGTGGCTTTTGGGTGGACACTAGATTTAATTTAGAACAAATAATTAACAAAGGAGAATTCCATAAAATACCCCAAGGAAATTTTTGTTATGCTTGTAATAACTTATAACAGTAAATCAGAGCATTTGACATCAATGGGAGGAAGCAATGTCTAAATTAAAGGTGTTGGAGCTTCTCCCAAGTTTAGAAATCCTTGTATTTTGCTCGATTCTGGTGGAATGGGATCCCCTGCATACCTGCTGTAAACAAAGACTCTTAATTATCTGAATCTCCTGGAGCCTATAATACAATCCTTGGGGAGCTTTATTAGATATATGAGAGCTATGAGATTTCTCCATAAAGTAGCTTATAGGCAGCTTGGACCACATAGTTTGCTTTCATCTCCAAGCTATTTTCCATGTGTGAGTTAGGATGAGCTCTTGCCATTCCACCACTTTAGTTGGTGACCAAATTAATCTTTTCATAATGCTTGCATTTTGTAATAGTTATGTTTTATAACTCAAAAATCAGAAACAATATCTGTGCCTGTTCATAGATTTTCCTCCCAGAAGGTTTTCTAAGGCTTTTGAAAAACTAATGTGCCTCACATGTCCCAGGTAGAAGTAGAGAACCTCCTGCAGGTGGGGTAGTTAGCCTAAATAAAAATAGACTATAAAAATAGTCCATAAATAAAAATGCGGACTTCAAGGTGAGGCTATCTTTCATTTTTTAAAAGTTTCTGTTATGTATCATTCTACTCAGAATATGAGTAACACTATTGCACTATGTAATACCACTTCAAGATTATTCCTGTAATGGACCTGTGTTTGCTAAAGTCTGTGAGAAGCACTGTGCAATACTTCAAGATTAAATTGTCATGAAAAATTGGGATTTTGTCAGCAATTCTGAGACATAGGAGAGCAGGATAATATGTGGCAAAATTGTGAATGAATTGCAGGTTTTCCAAATTTTCAGGTACTATAATCATACTGGTGTTTCTTCAGATACTTTTCAAGTATACTGCAAATATATACCCTTCAATAAGCCTTGGCCCTGAAATAGACATTTAGCTTCATACATAGTGAATAAACTTGTAGACTTCACAGATTTCCATTGTTTCTGCTCATGAGGTTAGTCAGATATTGCAGATTATTTTATTTTTTCAGATAGAGGCAGAATTGTTGATGTTTCAGGTATCACTTTTGCTGTGGTGGTTCTTGACTACTTAGAACAGGCACAACAAGAGTCATGCAGGAGTGAACTCATAGTGCTGAGACTAACCTCTACTAGCATTCCTCTTTCTCAAGTCTAACTCTTCTTTTCTCAGTCCTGTGTAACTTTTCCACTGCTTCCATCTGCTTGTTCACTGCTGCTACTCTGTTCATCCATCTGAGTGAACTTTGCTTTAGCCTTTTGGTTTTGGGCATTCTTTCTCTTCCTTTCCTTTTCTCCCCACCCTCCTCCCCTCCCCAGTAATGACTAGAGCTTAATTTTAAGGCTTAAAAAAACAAAATGAAAGGTTTTGTTGTTTGGGTTTTTTTAACTCATCATATTAAATGTGGTTTTATTTGATACTAAAATTGCTTACACTACATTAATTGAAGTAGAGACAATGACAGAAAGATGGCATACAAGGTTCTGATCACTGAAAATTGGAAGACTGCTAAACTCTTGTTGGCTGGAAAAACGTGATGGGCATTTCCATCATTAATCTGTGTAGGGTTTACCAGCATTGGCTGCTTATTCCTGCTTTTGGAAATTTCTGCAATAAAAGGGTTGCTATAAATTGCATAGTATAGGTCAGTCTTAAAAGAGAGATAAAAATAAATTTACATTAGTTCAGGCACTTATATGAAACATCTTTGGTTTCATTATTTTAAATATAGAAATGGCGGGAGTATAAGTCTTAACATCTTCACTCATGATTCATTACTTGAGGTCAAGATGATTATTTCCTCCATAATGTTCAAGTAAGTACAGCTAAGTTTGTCAAAGAAAAATATATTCTAGTCATATGTAAGAGACCAGACACTGGACTATACCTGTACATATACACGTCTGTGTATATATTTTTTCAGGTGCTAATTTCTATTACTTGATAATTTGGGGATACTTCCCAATTTACTTCCAGAGTACATATTTCAGACATGCCTGTAAAATATTTTGAAAAATCATGAAACTCTACTGCAGGATGCCAGGATTTGGCTAGAACAAAGATTACCAAATAGTTTGGATACTGACAAGAACAGAAAGATACCATGCTAAAAGTAAAGTATGCTGTGAGCCTGGCTGGAAGGTCACAGATGGTTAAAAAGCACAAAAACAGTGAGGAAGCAACACTTTTCCCAGACATTTTCTGTAGGGTCTGGTTGTGAATAAACTGTGTTTATTAGTGTTGGGAATGGTGAAAGCAGATAAAACATAATGCTTACAATTTAGTATGAAAAAACTCTAAATCATAAACCTAAATATTTCTGGCAGTAAATTCCCTTTAACAAACCTGCTGGTTGTAGCTGCCCAAATGTGTTCACTAAAAGGATGCTTGCAAAGGTTTTATGTAACTCTACAGAGTGACAGTAGTCAGTCTCCTCTTCCTCAGCAGCCTCTTCATAAATAGTCTTATAAGTTTCTTAGTAGGGAGGTACTAATGGAAAAAAATTAAAGTTGAGGCTAGTATCTTCAAAAAAAAAAAAACCAACTCAAAACAAAAAACCCAACGGTGCTGCTTCTGAAGGAAAGAAAATGAAAATGAAAATGAAAATGAAAATGAAAATGAAAAT
>VWZD01006479.1:53200-103755 GCA_013396695.1 Sakesphorus luctuosus
TCTACTGCAGGATGCCAGGATTTGGCTAGAACAAAGATTACCAAATAGTTTGGATACTGACAAGAACAGAAAGATACCATGCTAAAAGTAAAGTATGCTGTGAGCCTGGCTGGAAGGTCACAGATGGTTAAAAAGCACAAAAACAGTGAGGAAGCAACACTTTTCCCAGACATTTTCTGTAGGGTCTGGTTGTGAATAAACTGTGTTTATTAGTGTTGGGAATGGTGAAAGCAGATAAAACATAATGCTTACAATTTAGTATGAAAAAACTCTAAATCATAAACCTAAATATTTCTGGCAGTAAATTCCCTTTAACAAACCTGCTGGTTGTAGCTGCCCAAATGTGTTCACTAAAAGGATGCTTGCAAAGGTTTTATGTAACTCTACAGAGTGACAGTAGTCAGTCTCCTCTTCCTCAGCAGCCTCTTCATAAATAGTCTTATAAGTTTCTTAGTAGGGAGGTACTAATGGAAAAAAATTAAAGTTGAGGCTAGTATCTTCAAAAAAAAAAAAACCAACTCAAAACAAAAAACCCAACGGTGCTGCTTCTGAAGGAAAGAAAATGAAAATGAAAATGAAAATGAAAATGAAAATGAAAATGAAAATGAAAATGAAAATGAAAATGAAAATGAAAATGAAAATGAAAATGAAAATGAAAATGAAAATGAAAATGAAAATGAAAATGAAAATGAAAATGAAAATGAAAATGAAAATGAAAATGAAAATGAAAATGAAAATGAAAATGAAAATGAAAATGAAAATGAAAATGAAAATGAAAATGAAAATGAAAATGAAAATGAAAATGAAAATGAAAATGAAAATGAAAATGAAAATGAAAATGAAAATGAAAATGAAAATGAAAATGAAAATGAAAATGAAAATGAAAATGAAAATGAAAATGAAAATGAAAATGAAAATGAAAATGAAAATGAAAATGAAAATGAAAATGAAAATGAAAATGAAAATGAAAATGAAAATGAAAATGAAAATGAAAATGAAAATGAAAATGAAAATGAAAATGAAAATGAAAATGAAAATGAAAATGAAAATGAAAATGAAAATGAAAATGAAAATGAAAATGAAAATGAAAATGAAAATGAAAATGAAAATGAAAATGAAAATGAAAATGAAAATGAAAATGAAAATGAAAATAAATCGGTTTACAGTCCGCTCTTGGTTCAACATCACTCACCTCAACAGCCACAGCTATGCTAAAGTATCCATCAATGTAATTTCTTTTAGCATGCATGCCTTTCAGTCCTCCTGTCAAACCTCCAGTTTACTGATGACATTTTCCCTTAGCAGTGATGGGCAGTTTGAATATGCAGAAACAGCAGCAACAAAGTGCAGTATGGATGTCAAGGAGATTAGTCCAAAGTAGTCATCAATAATTTCTCATCTGACAGAGGTGATAATTGAGGCAGGTTGTATAACTTGAATATTTCAATTTGGTTAAAATTGCCCTATTAGCGGGCTAAAAGTGTTATTAGTCAAATAAATTAGGCTAGGATCTTATAAATAACCTTGGCACTGTGTATATTACTCCATCTTGTAGTACATCCACTCTAACAGTGCATTACCAGGAGAGATGATTGTCATATTTCACAATATTCAGAATGTACTTGCTTTTGGGCAACAGAACATTACAAATTTCAAATAACAGAGCATAAATCTGTCTTCAGATAAACAAATGACAACAGATCTGGTGGTTATTTATGGTACAAATGTTAGGGAGTATCAGTGAACTTTTTTTTTATGTTTTCACTTAGCGCTATAATGACATGGCCTCCTTTTAGCTTGCAATTTTGACAAACTGGTCAATTCCTGCTCTCCATATCAATGTGTTTCTAATGCACAAAACGCTGTATCAGTGGTTCTCAAGTTTAGGAACAGATTTTACACATGGCCACTGACCGCCTAAAATGTAAACATAAAAATGACTCCAGAAAAAGGCAGATAGTCCTTAGAGCTGACTCTATTCCAGCTGAAATAAGTGACAAAAATCCATTATTGTAGGCTCCCTCACCACCACATGCTTAGTATCTCACAAGAGACGCGTGCAGCACTATTCAGTATCTGATGTGGTATCTTAATGTTTTGAGGAGATTCCAACACTAAAAATGTATTACTTTATGATGACATTTAAACAAAACAAAACATAACTTATACTGTTCCCCCTCCATTTAAATAGATGCTCCACTATAATAATAACTTGTGGAGGTGGTGGAGAACACAGAAAAAGGAAGATTTTAATATAAAATATAAAAAAAAATAGAAAACCAAACACGGTGGAAATGAATGCTCATATCCTCATTACATATTAGTTTCCTATTTTGTAGCCCAATAGAAAAATGCAACAATATAGATTTTAAGGCTTCATTTATACATTTGCATAACCCAATAAGAATGGCAGTATTTTTCTACCAGCCTTTGGGTAATTATGGCTACATAAGCACTTTGAATTCAAAACTCTCTACTGTATGTAAAGTGGGGTATGTGCTTTTACCACTTGTCTAAACAATCCTGAAATCCCATTTTCCTTTAATAAAGTATAGTTTTGTCCTCCAGAGGTATGCTTGAATAAGATGTCATAGTCTGTTTTTGTTCAGGATTGCACCCTGCTGATGTTCTTAGGCAGGAAGAAAATTACCTTATTGAAACATATTGCTGGTAGTGACTATAGTGCCAAATTTTGCATTGGTATTACACACATGACATATTCACAGACCTTTGAGTAAGACCATGAATATCAAGAGATTGAAAAGATTATACAGGTTTTTTTCTTTGGGTATAAAATGTTGTGGTTCTGGATGAGTGTCTTTCAGATTAATATAATTATGTCATAAAAAGGTGTAACAAAATAGTTACTTTTCAGCTGTTCGCACTTGCCTGATTTCATACTGATTTTATTCTGAATGGAATTATTTTCCTTGCATCAGTTGCACAATTGTTATTTTAGAAGAGTGTGGGCTGCTTTTAAAGTAGTTGCATAATTGTAGACCCACTGCTAAATGTGAGTATCCAGACAGGTAATCGGTGACTTGCACTCTTTACTTTTATAGATAAAGGATACAGTGACTTAAATTACTGTGATGGAGGTACACAGCTGAATATTCACACATACACACACACACACACACACACACAAGCAAACACACACAATTATATGTGCACCCAAAATCATATGTGCCCATATGCAAAATTGAATGAATGTACTCCTTATGAAACACTCATAAACATTTGAAGAGTGCATAAGTTAGTAGTAAAATGAGGTAATATAGAGGTCTAGTTCACTTTGGGTAAAAATCCCTGCATTTCTGGCTGTAACAGATGTTTGGAAACTGCAAGCATGTGATGTTATTAAAAATTCATGATATCTGGGTTAAAAGCGTTTTTTGAATGTTGTATTTTTCCATTAGACAAATTTAGCTATCCAAGCACTAGTTATCATACAGAGTGGTAACTCACTGCCAGAAATCATAAGAGGCAACAATTTGGCTAGTCTGGCTGGCAAAACACTGCCAGTCTAGGAAGCAAAGTTACGATAGTAACTCCTGCTGGTTGCTGGAGTAGCATCAAAGATGATTTGAGAAAGATGAATTAGAAATTTTAGGGGAATTTTAAAAAAGCTGAAAATAAAACTGATAAAACTGGAGCTATTTGCTGGTAAAGAATAAAGTACTGTCCAGAGTGGTTCCCATTAACATTTCACATGCTAGAGAATCAAGTAAAGCTATCTGCAATGCTGGATTTTTCCACTAACTTTATTTCTTTTATGAGTTTATCTCTTGACAAGCAATTCCTCCTAATACCATGTTAAAGGTTCAAACAAAGGAAGGTGATGGTGGGAGGAGTCCCTCAGGGGATTTTTCTTTCCCTACCAACACAAAGGTTTTGAGCGTTAAACTGCCAGGACTGAGAACAAAGGAATAGTTGACAACTCTAGATTCCACCTTAATGGAGGGGTGGAGGTCAGAAACAGACCCCCAGCACCTGAGAGGGGGAGAAGCTTTTTCCTGTGTGCTGGCTTCACTTTGTTTTTGGGCAGCTGCAGGACTACAAGCCACCATTTGCTGGGTTAGTGAGAGCTCTTTCTGGCCCTCCTCTTAACCTTCCCCTCTCCATCTGTGGACACTCTGAGCTTCAGAGAGAGAGGCAGGACAGAAGGGTCACAGAGGCTTTGGGACACGCTGCAGACCTTTTTCCTGGGGATCGACTTTGACTGCAGGGAGATATCGGGGAGCTACCACCACCCCTCGACTTCCAGCATTTCTTTCTTTGAACAAGGGACAAGGAGAGTGTTCTTCCCCATGGAAAAGGCTCTATCCTGCCCCCATATGAATCATATTGCCTCTCACCCCTGCCTCACTGGGAAAAGACTGAGAAATGACCTTTGTGGCCAGCCTGTGCACAAATATAATTGCACAGGGAGGAAATTATAGATTTCTGGGGGGGTTTTTGTTTGTTTGTATTGGTGCTAGGAGAGTAGTTTGCTGTGGTCTGTTCAAAGTTATATCTATGTACAGATATATATATATATGTATGTATATGTATATGTATATGTATATATATATATATAGTAGTTAAGAACAGTTATCCTTCTTATATATGTTCTCTAATTAAAGGGGTCTTTTTCAAATTTAATAAGGGGTGAAGTCATTACTGAGGAGCCCCCTCCTCTAGTCCTGGTAAGCACTTTGGTTTCCCTTAAACTAGGAAACACTATGATGAAACTATTCCACAAAACACACATCTAACTCTAACCTGCATTTTTCAATATGAGTGGCTGCCCATAATCCTACTTTGGGCTGATCCAAAATTTGGGAAAGCAGTTTAAAACAGAATCCAGAATTTGCCAAAGGGCTTATAGTGTCTTTGGATGCCCCAGGTTAAGCACCTGCTAGAACTTGTCTGGTGTCTAAACTCAAACTATCATCTCAGATATGTAAGCTGGATCAGTCTTTGACAACTACTGGAGATGTTCCGGGTCACTGTTCCCTAACAGCCTTCTAACAGGGGCAGGGCATGAAATACACCAAAGGCACAAAAGTATAAAGCCTTCATCTGCATAAACAGGATTTTATGAAATAGTTTTCCTCTATGAGTACAAACTTGACTCAATGCCCCAGGAAAATCTTTCCACAGCTTTGTAGCTCTGTGCAGCATGTAACAACAGGAGAAAGGATAAGCTAGCCTTTGATTATTTGTTTGTTTGTTTGTTTGTTTGGTGAGAATTATAACACTGCTAACAATCTCTGTGGCATGGCTTTCTAAGTTTGCCCTTCTGAATTACTGCATTTACTCCCATTACAGTACTAGAGAGTTTCAAAACCCTAAATCAAATCAGATTTACAGAACAAGGAAATACCTCACTTACTTATTTACTCATCACATAACACAGATTTCCTCAAAAGTCTTAGAAGAGACAAAAAGTTAAGATTCAGATGTAGGGTGGGCTAGAGAAATTAACTATAGTTTAATGTGGCCTCTTACAAAGGTATGGAATTTTAGAGCTACAGCTCCCCATTTAGTGAAACCCATTGTAGAATTTTGTTTAAAAAGTACATAACTTCAGTAAATTGCAATTTCTATGCTGATCTTTGCCCTTTTATTTGGACTACCTATTTACATCAAGCATTCTCTAGCTATCTCCTATGTCTCCTTTGTATCTGAATTCTTAAAATCGTATGCTAATGTATGTAGTATGGGGAATAAACACAATGAATTAGAGATCTTTGTGCAGTGGCAGTGCCATGAACCTTTGGGAATCACAGAGATGTGGTGGATCGGCTCCCACGACTGGAGTGTTGCAATGAGGGGCATACAGGCTCTTCAGGAAGGACAGGATTCAGGATGGGAAGATGAGAATGTCAGGTTGGATCAGGCTTTGAGCAACGTGGCCTACCAGTTGGAATTAGATGAGCTTTAAGGTCCCTTCCAACAGAACTATTCTGTGAGGAGAAGGAGTCTCCCCTTAGGTGAGACAGCAGCTGGAATGCATGGAGGTCTACCTAGGGGTGGAAGACAACTCAGAGTTTATAGGTCAGGATTAAAGAGAGACCAGGTCAATGTGACATTGTAGTGGGTGTCTGCTATGGGCTCCTGCTGTGTCTCTGTGTTCTGTCCCTATAGGTCCTCAGATCCTTTGTCATGCAGGAGCTCAGGCTCCTGCCTCACCCAGAGCTCAACCTCCAGCTCGCACTGCAGCTAAACATCGAGAGGCATGCACAGATAGCATTGTTTAACACACTCAGTCAGGAAGAATGAGTACATCAGTCCATCTACAGGCAGATAAGAGTAATCTCATGTTCACAGGCCCTGGTCCTCATTACTTTGGTGTCTGCTGAAGGGACAACACAGGGAAACATAAGCAATCTGTGAGGGTCCTACATTGCACCAATTATAACTTCCTGCTCCAAGTGATTAGAGGAGTCAGTGAGGGGAGCTGCTCCATCAGCAAGGAGGTGAAGCTCAAAGTCAGGCTTGGCTACAGTGTCCATGAGATGTTGGAGTCCAAGAACCTGAAGGCAGGGAGAAGGAGGAGAGTACAAACCTGGATAACAGCAGAACTGACTTTGGCAAATAATCTTGGAATAATCCCATGGGATAAGGCACTGGAAGGAAGAGGCCTCCAAGAAAGTTGGTTAGTATTCAAGAATCTGCTCCTCCAAGCTCAAGAGATTTCCATCCCAAAAAATAAGAAGTCAGACAAAAATGCCAAGTCTGACTGGATGAACAAGGAGCTTCTCTCCAAACTCTGACACATAAAGGAAGAGCACAAAGGATAGAAACCAGGATAGTTACGCTTAGGAGGTATACAAATTCCTTGACTGAACATCAGGAATGAAGTCAGAAAAGCTAAAGCAATGACCTTCAGCAATGAACTTGTGAGGTTTGAATGAAAAGGAAAATGTTGGGTAACCTGCCTGCATCACACTGTGAAGCAGTGAAGGGCAAAATAGACTGACAGCTTTTCTGGTGTCTGTTCAGGATGATGCCATTGGGACACCATAGAATGAATTATCATCAGGATTGCCACATAAATATTTCTCAAAATTATCTGCTCATAGGACAAATTCTAGGTAGAACCCCAAAGCCACAAAGTGTGCAGTCTGGCCACCTCTTAAAGAAGGAACTTTAGGTCTTTTGAAGCCTTCTGCAAGTCCATTATTAGTGTGAGTCAGCAGGTCAGAGGCATCAAACCCTGCCCTTGCTTATCCCTGCTGTCTACAAGTCTTCTTATTTAGAATCTGACAGAAAGGCTCATTGTTTATTAACCTGGTTTGGGTCAACAAAATCAGACATGACAAGAGTGAGGTCATTTAGAAACTACCCTCACTTCCTTAGAAAGGACTCTTATGAGGTTAGGAATGAAGACAGGGGTCAGTGTTTCTTCTTTTTCATCTCATATATTTTATCCCAAATCCATCCTTTCTGATTGGAAGCAAGAAAGGACTGGGTCTAACTTGAGTATAAGGCAAAAGCAGACCATTATATCCAATGGCTCAACCTTCTGCGTAGTACAGGCCATAATATCTGACTCTCTCCCACACAGTAAAATTCTGTGTCAAACAAAGAATTCAGGCTTATCACTGAGACATTTTGTATAGAACTGGCTTTTACCTTTATAGTGTTGTTTACTTTAGAACAACTGTTACAGACTGATTTAATATACAGTCAGTCTGATAATAAGGCTTAATCATCTAGGTCACTGATTTAAAGGAGGATACACGGAAAACCTACAAGTTGCCAGATTGTCTCATTCTTTCTGTGAGTTTTATTCAGTTTGAGATCCTGCCTTCATTATAACTATCATCACCTATGCATTTTCATGGTAGGTATTTGGTTTTGGTTATCCAGTGGTTGATATGGAGCAAAACACAGCATCTGTACCAGGTGGACTGAGGAAATCATTGTGATGACCTTTACTAGTGATGGCTCAAATGCCCTAGAAGTTCCATGGAGAAGCCTGAATGTGCTTCATGTTCCTTTTGTGCTGGGCCTGCTCTTAATTTTTCTATCATTGTCATTTCTTTCCCTGACTGCTGTTCCACCAAGCTCTGACAGGCATGCCTTTGGTATGTAATATTTGTGGTCAGTAAAAATTAATAATATAATTAGATTTCCTGCTATTGTACTTTCTGTTCACGTTCTGTTCTGTTCTTCATGTTCCCTACTTTACAAAACATGACCTACTATGCTTCTCAGTTCTGTAGGTGTGGAAATGATTCCTTTAAATATCCTCCTCTTATGAAAGTGGATCACTTCACTGTATTTATTTCCTGTATAAATATGTATCTCCCTTTGTAATATAAACTCTTGTACATGTATTATTCCTTTATATTAATTTCATATAAATTTTACTTCCTTCTCACTTCCTCTGCAACAAAGAGGTCAATGATAATTTTATTACATCAGTGTATTCATTTCATTTATAATAGTAAATCACTCTAGTAGATTCACTGTCCCACAAAAATGTACCTATAGATCACTGCATTAACTCCCTGTGTAAATAAATACTTTGTCATCTTGGTCACTTACTCTACAGGTAAATGCAAAAATATTCTCATTTACAACATACATATATACAGTATTTTATTCATAGCCTCTTCATTCAGGAGCTAATATGGCAGTTGAATGTGCTTATTTCTTCATAGCAAATTAATGAGTCTCTAAAGAGCTTGAGCTAATTTCCGCAGGACTTTATAAAAGATATACATGTACGCTCTGTAGCTCCTCTCCCTCTTTCCCGGCTTTTGCTGCCTTTCTCTTCTATTTTTTTTTACTTTTTTTTTCTCCTAAGTTTTCCGTTGATGATTGCCTTGGCCCACATCAAAAAGGGGAGCAGATGAAAGCATAGTACTCTGTTTGAATCTTGTCTGGTTTTTTATACACCTCTACCATGCTTCTCCAAACTGTTATTAAGCTCAGTCCAGTACACTTCTAAATATAGTTTTCTGCTATACAGACATGGATCTGAGTTAATATAAATTGGTCAAATGTATTTCATATCCTCTTCCAAAATCATAGAGCATACTAACGTGTGTGCTTGACATAAGGTGAGTTGCAAACTATCANCACCTCTTAAAGAAGGAACTTTAGGTCTTTTGAAGCCTTCTGCAAGTCCAGTATTAGTGTGAGTCAGCAGGTCAGAGGCATCAAACCCTGCCCTTGCTTATCCCTGCTGTCTACAAGTCTTCTTATTTAGAATCTGACAGAAAGGCTCATTGTTTATTAACCTGGTTTGGGTCAACAAAATCAGACATGACAAGAGTGAGGTCATTTAGAAACTACCCTCACTTCCTTAGAAAGGACTCTTATGAGGTTAGGAATGAAGACAGGGGTCAGTGTTTCTTCTTTTTCATCTCATATATTTTATCCCAAATCCATCCTTTCTGATTGGAAGCAAGAAAGGACTGGGTCTAACTTGAGTATAAGGCAAAAGCAGACCATTATATCCAATGGCTCAACCTTCTGCGTAGTACAGGCCATAATATCTGACTCTCTCCCACACAGTAAAATTCTGTGTCAAACAAAGAATTCAGGCTTATCACTGAGACATTTTGTATAGAACTGGCTTTTACCTTTATAGTGTTGTTTACTTTAGAACAACTGTTACAGACTGATTTAATATACAGTCAGTCTGATAATAAGGCTTAATCATCTAGGTCACTGATTTAAAGGAGGATACACGGAAAACCTACAAGTTGCCAGATTGTCTCATTCTTTCTGTGAGTTTTATTCAGTTTGAGATCCTGCCTTCATTATAACTATCATCACCTATGCATTTTCATGGTAGGTATTTGGTTTTGGTTATCCAGTGGTTGATATGGAGCAAAACACAGCATCTGTACCAGGTGGACTGAGGAAATCATTGTGATGACCTTTACTAGTGATGGCTCAAATGCCCTAGAAGTTCCATGGAGAAGCCTGAATGTGCTTCATGTTCCTTTTGTGCTGGGCCTGCTCTTAATTTTTCTATCATTGTCATTTCTTTCCCTGACTGCTGTTCCACCAAGCTCTGACAGGCATGCCTTTGGTATGTAATATTTGTGGTCAGTAAAAATTAATAATATAATTAGATTTCCTGCTATTGTACTTTCTGTTCACGTTCTGTTCTGTTCTTCATGTTCCCTACTTTACAAAACATGACCTACTATGCTTCTCAGTTCTGTAGGTGTGGAAATGATTCCTTTAAATATCCTCCTCTTATGAAAGTGGATCACTTCACTGTATTTATTTCCTGTATAAATATGTATCTCCCTTTGTAATATAAACTCTTGTACATGTATTATTCCTTTATATTAATTTCATATAAATTTTACTTCCTTCTCACTTCCTCTGCAACAAAGAGGTCAATGATAATTTTATTACATCAGTGTATTCATTTCATTTATAATAGTAAATCACTCTAGTAGATTCACTGTCCCACAAAAATGTACCTATAGATCACTGCATTAACTCCCTGTGTAAATAAATACTTTGTCATCTTGGTCACTTACTCTACAGGTAAATGCAAAAATATTCTCATTTACAACATACATATATACAGTATTTTATTCATAGCCTCTTCATTCAGGAGCTAATATGGCAGTTGAATGTGCTTATTTCTTCATAGCAAATTAATGAGTCTCTAAAGAGCTTGAGCTAATTTCCGCAGGACTTTATAAAAGATATACATGTACGCTCTGTAGCTCCTCTCCCTCTTTCCCGGCTTTTGCTGCCTTTCTCTTCTATTTTTTTTTACTTTTTTTTTCTCCTAAGTTTTCCGTTGATGATTGCCTTGGCCCACATCAAAAAGGGGAGCAGATGAAAGCATAGTACTCTGTTTGAATCTTGTCTGGTTTTTTATACACCTCTACCATGCTTCTCCAAACTGTTATTAAGCTCAGTCCAGTACACTTCTAAATATAGTTTTCTGCTATACAGACATGGATCTGAGTTAATATAAATTGGTCAAATGTATTTCATATCCTCTTCCAAAATCATAGAGCATACTAACGTGTGTGCTTGACATAAGGTGAGTTGCAAACTATCAGCTGATTCCAAACCTGAAAAAGGTGTTATAAACCTTCTGCTTAATTCAGGGAGGAAAGACAGGGACATTTAATCATTTCAACAAGCTATAACAGCCCTAAAGGAAAAACAGCTATGAAAGGGTTAAAAGTAAGCAACCAAAGAAAAGCATCAAAATCAAGCAACCAAACAAACCCCCTGGTCCTTACATGTCTCTCAAGGGCTGCACACAGCCTGCCCAGGATTTTCTTTTATCCTGAGTTTACTACATGCTCCCTTGTGTCTCCTTCCTGCTCTGTGAAAGGTCATATGGCAGCATGATGCCATCTCTGCCGTCTCACTCTTCTTCAAGTTTAGGTCCAATGATTTTAGTGTGTTTTCAGATGAAAATTGTTCTAAATTTCCTGAGATCTGAGGAAATGTGATACTTGCATTTCTTTATATTTTGGAAGCTCTCAGGGAAAGGTCTTATCTGCTGCAAATTATTCCAGTGTTTCTAATACAAACAGTGAACTATAGTTTGGCCAATTACAACATGAAAAATACAGTCATTTGTACTGTATTTTCTTTAGAGTTTTTTTGTTTGGTTGGTTTTGTTGGTTGGTGGTTTTTTTTGTTTTTCGTTTTTTTGTACTGCTGCGGTTTTATAGTGTGATATTTCTGCATCTGAAATTCTGGAAATCTTTTTGTTTCTTTGTTTGTTTTAGCCCTTAGCAATCCCTCACAGGTTGAGGTACCAGGTACAGGATTATTATTTTTATTCTCTTCCAGACAGGTACCTGAGGATCTGAGGAAAAGGAATATATTCCTAGGAGTACATTAGCCATATTGGTTGACTATTTTAAACCTTTGCAACAGTATAGTAACATGATATGATACTATAATATAATAAAATTACACTAAAACTAGGAAAGGATTTTGCTGATCTCTTTACTTACGGAATCAACAAGCAACATGTGGGAAGCCAGAAGTGTTCCTGTGCCTTTAGCCTTCTAACAAGGTGATGGGCACAGAAGAGGCTTATAAAAAGCATTTGAAACCTGATACCTGTTCTGTTTCTATGTTTGTCCAACACTAATTATTTTTTAAGCAGTAAATTCTGTTGGTGTGCAATGTCTGTCTTCCTTGTTCAAAACAAACAAACATACATACAAACAAAAAACAAACGTAACTCACCTAGAAAGGGGATCAGGAGCCTCTGGGATTTTTTCTGGGTTTTTTTAGACAAGTGATCTGCCTTGTGCTGCATTTTCAGAGGAACATTCTGCCTAATTTATACAGACAATCAGGTTATGTTCTCAGTGCAGTAATTGTTAAAGCAACTGGGCTGTCCTTGCAAATGACTTGAGAGGAACACTCCAGTGCAAGGTGTGCTGGTGCACCATGCAGGAGGTGAAGCCTCCAAAAGCCACTGAACCCCTGACCTGGAGTCTATGTGCAGTGTGAAAGGGAGCATGGAGAGA
Source organism: Sakesphorus luctuosus (assembly GCA_013396695.1). Lineage (NCBI taxonomy): Eukaryota > Metazoa > Chordata > Aves > Passeriformes > Thamnophilidae > Sakesphorus > Sakesphorus luctuosus. Next base: position 65,680 of record VWZD01006479.1, read on the forward strand.
AAGGCAGAAAATGAAAATGCAAGGCTTTCTCTAGAGAGAGAGTTAAAAAAATAAACAGAAACCAACAACCTACAAAAGAAAAACATTCTACTAAAAAACTATAAGGCAGGTTCAAGCATTGGGGCCCTCACAGTAGGAAACTGGTAACATGGGTAACATCATGAAATTTTACTGCAAAATATCCTTTTTTCCCCCCTTATTTGAAAAGACAAATTATTAGCATTTTTAAACAATTTCAATATGTTTAATGGCTGAAAGTTAAGCTCAAACTGTTCTGCTTACTGAATAAAGTGCTAGGTCTGTAAACAGGAATCTTAAGTTACCCCAAGAGTACACTCATTTTAAATTTTACTTGAAAGCGGGATGTACGTTTATTACAATTTCAAACAAAATGCTAATGCCATTAAACAAATGAGGTTTAGGCAAATTAACTGCATTTTAATATTCTGAAAGCCTATGATATAGGACATTGTGTTACGAAACATTGGCTAGAAGTATCAGTTGCAAGTGGGATTTTCATTGCTGTGAATCTCAGGAGAATATTTGTAATTAGTATCATTTGCCTAATACTTCAGGTTAATTAGAATATTTAATTGAATAGCTGTAATCTTCAGAGATGACTATATTATGATCAAATTAGTACCATCACAGCACACGCTGATCACTGCTGCAGCCTGCCTCACTTCTGCTAGCTATTCAGCCCTCTGGAGCGTTCAGCAACATAAGAAAAAATCTGTTTCTTACACTTTTGAATTTTAATGATCCATTTGAACTCTGCCATCAACATTTAATTATTCTAGAAAAAAAAAAGTCCCAGCCATGACTCCCATATGGCATGTTGGCAAATACACTTGCCCACATTGGAGTCTGCACTTCTCCAGCAGCTCTGTGAAGAGATTTAGGTTTTTGCTTTTTTTTTTTTGAATGCAAGAAGGCCTTTTTTAATAGTGTTTGCAAATATAGACCATATGAAGCTTCACAGAAAAGGTTACTAGGATACTATTGAAACACTATTAGGAACAGATGAATTGATTTTTAGAATGTTACAATGGATTTAATCCTGTAATGTCTACTGCTGGACTTTTGTATTGTGTCCAAAAGGTTTGAAGGAGTCAGGTGGCTCTGTAACTAAACCTTGTTAGCTAGAAATGCAATTAATTTGGGGAGGAAAAGGGTAAAGGAGTAGAGGTAGAATGGATGGACTGTGCATAGTAAACTCTTCGTAGCCAGATCACAGAAGCCAAGTTCCTGACCTAACCAGTTGCTGTTGTTTAGTTTTCTTTAATACATATATTCAGCAGCTGCAGATATTCTTGAGGTTAAACATTCACTGCAGTGGAAGCACTAAGGTCAAAATCCTGTTCCAGTAAACCAGCTAGATCCTCCCACCCAATTCTTCTCTCATCGCATAAGGGTATCACAAAAAAATGTCAAGAGAGTAAGTTGGGCATGCTGCAAAGAACTTTGTTTACATAGTCCCAGAGCTCAGAAAAGCTTTCCTCCTTCTCCCCTCCTCACCAAACTGCTTCAAGATATGCAGCTTAAGAGGTCACTTCTGTACAGTTCTGTACAACACTGGTGTAAAAAGTCGTAGTATCTTGAAAACTCAGCATGCTCTTTTGAAATTAATGTTATGATGCAAATTTCAACTCAATTGTTCATTTTAATTTCAGGGGCCAAGGGAATTGCGGGAGAAATCAGTTTTAAGGGGAAATGTTCTAACCTGCTGCCTAAAAGTGAAGAGGAGAAATCCTTCCATTTGACAGAAACATATCGCTGCACTATACTTCTTCAATGTGGATGTACCGTGTGCTATGCAAAGCTGACATTTAAGGCTCAAATCTCAAGTGCTACTGCCCTACGCAAGACAGTAAATGAACAAAGTCTCTTCTCAGTTCTTTGTGGCACCATCTCACCTGTTGAAATAGCAATGCATAAAAGCTTTCAAATATTTCAGGAAATTAAATGTAGACAACGCAGTGTAAATAAATCCTGCATAGAAAGTTTATCACTTTCAGTAGGTAGGTGAAGAAAGTTAACAAAATCACTTCTATTAAAAAAACAAAATAGAAACAATCTTCAAGAATGCTTTCTGAAGACATTCTCCATTTTGGTAAGGAGCACATTTTTGCTTTGAAAATTTTAATGGTTCTGTTTTACTATATTGTAAACACCATGTTTTATTGATTCAGCTGTAACTATTTTGCACTTACAAATGGTCACTTATAAATATGATGCACTTAAAAATAATAATTTATAAATTGAATAATTCTAAGAAATGTAAAAATGTTCAGCTTCATTATGAAAATCATTTACATTTGTCTTACACTCCCTCAGAAAATTTACAGGGTTTCAAGTTTACTGTGAGGTATGAAAATCTTTGGATCATGGTTAGTTTAGCATTCCATTAAAAAATGTTTCTTACTTTTGGTATCAAATAGATGTTTTATTCATACTCAGTAAAATCAACTAGATCTAAAAAGGTAGTCCTGTCAAATCATTGACATTAAAATGAAAATTATAAAAGCTACAAAACCTATGTTTAAAAATCTAAGTTCAGATTTGAATCAACTCTTCTATTTTTGATTTTTAAAAAATAAACAGGAAAATATTTTTAATTTTCAGAAAAGGAAAATCTTTATGTCTGGGCTAAATTTGTCTTCTAATAAATTATGATAATAATATTAGTATTAAACAATAATATAGCCTTACTCTAAAATAAAATACACTAAAACAGGGCACATAAAGTTGTAATCCTAGGCAGACTGCTTTATTATCTAAGTTTATATTTTCATGCACTTCCTGAATGATAATTTAATATCCATTCTTAATATCTAGTTTAAAAGCACTCTGAGAACTCACTTTAATGGCTAGTGTACTGCATAATTGTTGGCTTCCTAGTAAGGAAGCTTGCAAAATTGCTGATTATAGAAAGAGATGAAAAGTGCTGTAAGTACTCCAACCTATATGTTGTGCTTCCATGAAAACTGGTCTTAGAAACCTTCTCACAAAACCTATTTCAATTTTCTGGATCCAGTGATGCATTATATTTGTTTCTTTTTTGTTTGGTTTTTTTTTTATTTTATTCTTGAATATATCTATATATCTTAAAATACATATTTACTTCTGCATTGTGAAAGCATCTGCTAGCAGCAGCAATAAGCACTCACTAATCTTGAACAGCAGCATTGTGATGCAGTTTCCTTCATAGAGGTGCTCCCCGAGCATGAGAAAATCCTTTAGAATTAAAAAAATCTGCTCTGCTAATTGTAGAACAAATTTTCAACAGCCCTCTTTGAGAATTCCAGCTCTAAGTATTCTCCCATCTATTAAACAGATGGCAGATAAGATTGTAAACATATTTGCTTCATATTGAATAGATAGTTTCTGGCATAATACTAATTAACAAATTAAATGACTGACTTTCTGCATCAAATTAGAGTTAAAACCACTTTGTAAGTTTGTCTTTGGTAGTTATTTACTTTGACAATAGCGTGCAGTGAAAAACTGTTAAACGTTTTCTGAGCAACATTATGCATTGAGTAGTTTTTTAAATCTCTATATTTTATTATAATTCATTTGACTTTCATTACAGTCACTCATTACAAAATGTATGTTCATTTAATCCATTTCCAAGGCCTGCATATTTTCCCAATCCCATTCTGTATCAAATGATAATGTCTTTGGTCTATGCAAGTATGCATGAAATTTAGGCATTGTCTTTACTCATTTTCTGATACTTTACCACGAACCATTCTGAAACGAGGAAAGCTAACAAAATGCTAACAGTCGTGGATAAGAATATGGAGAAGGTTTCATTTTCCTTTAAGGAATTTGCATTGCGACTATCTGTTTTACTACAAGTACAAATAGGATCATCTTCATGATGATTGCGTGGTAGGCTACAAAGTAGAGATCAGTTCATATCTTCTTTGATCTCTTCATTGATTTATGTGCAGAGCTAGTCACACTAGAGACTTGAATTCTGAATTTCCTTTCCACTAAACTATTATCAAACCTGAGAAAACAACTGCATTTCCCTTTTTGGTTTTGGAAACACTAGGATGAAGAAAAAAGGAGTTTACTTTCCAAACTGAACTTGGCATCTGCTGGTGAAAATTGTATTTTCAAAAGTAGATATACAAAAAATGGTTGGGGAACTCGTAAAGTAATGGCAAATTTAAAACTTTCTTTCAGAAAAATTTGCTGGTGTTTCTGCCTATAAACAGAACAAACCAAATACCTGAAACAAAAGATAACCTTTTTGAACTTTGGAACTCATAATAAAATTTCTTCTACAGCACAGCTGTAGAAGCTGAAATGGATCAAATTCATTTAATTTCCTTTAGAGGTGTAATAAAAGTAAACAGCTATATGAATAATATGATTAATTCATATATGTTACAGCTGATGCCCAATGTTATTGAAAGATTAAAATCCACCACAGAAGGTAAAGATGATAGACACCTCTCCCTCCTGCTCTCCCTCCTCTCTTCACTATCTCTACTGCTAGCAGAAGAAAAAAAAACCAGATTTTTAAATTTTTTTTAATTTTTTTTTAAGAAAACCAAAGTATGTTGGTATGCATGTCAAAAACATTCATTCTTTGAATCCAAAACTTCTTTCTAGAAAGTGCTGCTATCATTTAAAAAAGGGGTAAAAAAAACCCACCCAAGCAAAATTAAACAAATCTATACATATATTATTGTGAGAAGGAAGGCTTAGAAATTATTGATATTGCTTCTTTCTGTCATTTTTGAAAATATTACCTACCCATTTTGACATGTAAATTTCATTAGAATATACCTTAAATGGCCAAAATTAAAGAGAAACCTTTGAAAACTATTGAAAAAATTACTCATTTTGCTATTATCTGAAGTTGATCTTTTTCTCATGACCTGTTTCTTCAGAATTCATCTTCTTATCCTGTGTGGTTACGACAAAACACTGAACTCTGAGAAGTCTCACACACCAGAGGACATTTTTTCACTTATTGTGGTTATTAGATATATTATCAGGAATAGTATTTCATATTCCGTTTTAGTATTTCATATTATTTCACACTATATTTAGCAATCCAGCTGTTCTAAGTACATTGTGATGGTTTTTAAGGTTTAGAGTTATCTTCATTTTCTTCTCTGCCATGCTAAGAAAAACTGAAAGATTTAGCCAAACGTCTTCCATTTAAATTACTAGCTCTACTTTTAATTATCAGTTATATGCTCCTAGAAATAAGTATAAATTTATTAGCTCCAACTACAGCCCTGATTTTTCTTTTGGTGGGCTTGAAATAAAAATTGTAATTTATCCTATATGGCTTTCCCGTAGGAAAAGAGATCAAGCATATGCACATTTCTCCTGTAGTTTAGGACATAGTATTGCATTGGCTTGTCCACTAAATCAATAGAACTTTTCTGAAAAATTAGGAAGCACTGAAGTGCAGGTTCCTTACATGCATTTTCCTGGGTGAAATAAGGAGAAAATAATTTCATCTGGCTGTAGTAAAAATTCACAGCCTTTAGAAAGTTCTACAATTGTGTGGTGTAGTCTTCCTATAGCAGTATTACTGCATACGTAGTGTGGCACCATGGCAGAGGCACTGTCTGAAATCCCAGTGGCATTTTCCCTGCGTTAAGACAGCACTCAGGTTGAACTAAGCTTCAATCTTCTTATGCAGCACTACTTAACTCTGGTACAGTTGCAAAGTAGTGTAACTATATTGCTTTTGGTTCTGGAGCTGCACTGGATGTAGCTGATCATTACTTGCTCTCCAGGCAGGTAGGTTGATGCAAATATAGTCTGCTCTGGGAATGCAGACACAAGCTGATTTGAAAATGGTATTTTTTACTTTATATTACCTTCAACTCTCACACACATAGCTTCTTGAAGTGTGCCAAATGTGTCTCTTGGCAGTTCAGAATTAGATGTTCAATGTCTGAACAGCTATGGGTAAAAAAATTATTTACATTTTGATCTTTAAGAATAATTTCTGGTAGACCTCACCTGCACCACTGTGTCCAGTCTTGGGCTCCTCAGTACAAGAAAGATATGGAGCTCCTGGAGTGAGTCCATTGGGGGGATGATTAATGGACTGTAAGATGTTTAGCTAAAACTTTCAGTTTTTCTTAGCATGGCAGAGAAGAAAATGAAGATAACTCTAAACCTTAAAAACCATCACAATGTACTTAGAACAACTGGATTGCTAAATACACTGTAAAATAATATGAAATATTAACAGGGAATATGAAATACTATTCCTGATAATATATCTAATAACCACAATAAGTGAAAATAAAAGATTAGGACAACAGTCAATGGGCAGAAACTGATGCATAGGAAGTTTCCCCTGAACATGAGGAAGAACTTCGCTCTGTAAGTAACAGAGCAGTGGAACAGATTGCCCAGAGAGGTTGTGGAGTCTCGCCCACTGGAGGTATTCAAAACCTGTTTGAACACAATCCTGAGCAATGTGCTCTAGAGGATCCTTCTTGAGCAGGGAGAATGGACTAGATAACCTCCAGTGGTCTTTCCAGTTAATCTAGAAGATCACTGTCAAGAGCCCAGCTCAATTAAATAACTACTGCCTCCCTCTCCCTATCTACAGACTGAGTCAGAGAAGGCAACCAGGTTGGTCAAATACCATTTTTCCATGCTAACAAATGCTGACTGTTCCTAGTCCTTCCTTGACCTTCAAGTGCCTGAACACAACTGTCATGAGGACTTACTGTATCCCGGGTGCCATCAGGCACAGCATCACGAGCTGGTTGTAGGAGGTGATTGTCCTGCTCTGCTCTGCACTGATGTGACCTCATCTTGAATGAAAACACTTGACACACAAAGAAGAGGTTAAAATACTGAAGTCTAATGATTCAGGTTGCAAGACTGAGAACTCAAAATACAGGACACAGAGTGTCTCTATCCCATGCTGTATTTGCAAGCCCTATTATTCACAATTTCAAGCTGTCTTCTAAAAACAATGACAGTACCTTTAAAGTCTCCTCTGAATATATACTTCAAGGGACTTGGCTTGCATTATGTGGAAAATGTAGCAGCAACAAAGTCTAGTCCTACATGGTAGTACTCAGTTTACTTGTAAAAGCTAGTCTTCTCATCCAGAAATACAAAAAGTGAGAAGACAGCCTTCTCCATCACATTCCCCCTGATTCAGAAGGCCAAGGTTCAGATGAAAGAGCAATCAATGGATGCACCAAGTACTCACATATGCAAGGAACCTGGATAATAGTTGCACAGACAGCTCTTAGTTATGAGCTTTACTTCTTTGAAAAGCATGCCTCGAAAACTTCATATTATTTCAAGCAGATTGTATGTGAAACAATTTGAAAAAAAGCAAAACATTCTGTCTGCTACTCTACCAAAACACTGGTTTTCAGCAGGACAGAATTTCTATGTTTATTGCATCTAAAATGCAGGCATTAGTAAGTATAATTTATTTATTTAATTATTTGGATTAACACTACAGAAAGACTGGTTTCTGGAGAATGTTTGTGGTGTCATGACATGATTCAGATTGTTTTCTTGTGGTTTTGGAAATGAGTGTAGAGAGGAATTGTCTCACCTCTCCTTGAAGTGTGATCTCTTTTGTCCCACCCTTCTGACCTGTCCTTTCTGCACTTCGTATGTCTGTCAATGGTTCCTCACCCTGTTTTATATTTACAGTCAATCTCAGACTTCATGCCCTTCATCCCAATGTAGACTTCTTGCCCCAGTCAGCCCTCTTTTCATTCCTTCAACTTATTTTATTCAGTATATTATCTCATAACTCACCTGGTCCTTCTTCCACTCATCTAACAAGCTTCCAGGCCACCTCTCTGATCCATCATTCTTTTTTCCTTGGCTTCCTCCCTCATGCAAATATCATCCTTTCCCTCAAATGGCTTATCCCAAACTCTGCCCAGTCCATGCCCGTTTTCCCATTTACTGCTGGCATAGAATAAGAGTGTCTAATCCTAAAGCCCAGAGTCTTTGCTTAGACAGCCCTTTCTTCTATCTGTTCCCAGCCTACAATGTCTAACCTCACTTTGAAAACTTGCATGCATTTTCTGTGCTGAAAACTGGAAAATACAATGTTTATGGCCAAGTTGAATTATTTTAATAAAGAGTATGTGAAGTAATACACTGTACACTGCATATTGATCACCTCTTTGTATTAATGATACTCTTTCTTACAAAGCACTTATAAATATGCTAAACTCTCCACATTCCAAAGGGACTCAGTAGAGGTAACCAGGTAAGGTCAGTAGAAAATATAATTTCTGCTCAGATATTCACCTGTGAAATACTTATAATAAAACACCTCAAAAATATTTTTCTGATTTTACTTTAATCTTAGCAGAATTTCCAATCCAACATACCAGTTCACAAGAAATTTATTGTAGTGGTTTTAGTTAGGCCTCAAATTGGCAGGCTCAGAGAATCTATGTGGATTGAGAGAGACAACTGTCACCTGACTGGGTAACCAAGGAGATATTTCATACCAGATGACGCAAACCTAAGATATGAGTGCAGGAGTAAGAGGTGTTAGCTCAGTTCCATCATGGCTGAAGTACAGGCAAGACATGCAGCTGTTGTCTTACTGAAGTAGGCCCTTCTCCTGCTGCTGCCACTACTTGCCTTTTGTTTGAATTCAGGGAAGTAGAAATATTTTGTTGTTATACTTTCTCTTTCTTGCTGGGTGTCTTTTAGGGTGCTTATGGATTTGAGTGATAGAATCTGTTTTAAACGGGGAGTGGGGAGTTATTTCTTGTTATTTCTAACTTGTGTGTGTGTTGCATTGTAGTATTACTTTTTTCTGTATAAAGATATATAGTTAGTTTCAGCATAAATCTAGCTTTGGGTTCTTTTCCCCTTTCTCCCTTTTATCAGCTGGAGGGAAGAAAGCTGGCATCTGTATTGGGGGGTTGGCATTTTGCCAGCTCAACCCAAGACATTTATGTATTATGGACAGCTAAGGAGATTTTACATGCGTGTGTGTACATGTATGTATATATAAAAGATGCAGTGTTTCTGCATCTTTTCAGGTATTTCTGTCAGTCCTGTAGCCTGAATTTTAATGACCTTTACTCTCAGTGTTTTCCATAAAGGCAGGACTCATGGCATGCAAGTTCCTGGGAGACAGTAAGAAGGTGGGAATTTTTGTGGATAACATCAGCTCATACTTTTGATTCCCAGATGTGTGTGATTCTAATTCAGAGTATGCAACCAAGTAATCATTGATTATTCCACTGCTTCTGTGATTTTTTTTCATGAACAGCTTCCATCATTAGTGGGCCCATTGTTGCATTTTACTTTTTTCCTTTATCTACTTACATTTGGCAAGATGTCTTGCCTTTTTTAAGCTTCTAAGTAACTTTTGCAAATCTGTTGGTCAGACCTCAATGATGTAAAACATATAGTATGGCAGGCTCACTTCTTTTCAGTTCAACAGGTCTCATTAAAATTAATTATAGGCATAAATGCACTGGCTGGACAGGAATGAATTGCCAAATTGTATTAAACACATTTTAGTAATGAATTTAACCATGTTGTTGCTCACATGTGGAAGGGAATCAAAATGTAGGCAAGACTGTTCAACTGAGGCAGAGTTAACTCTTTAACTTCTTACAGAAAGCATTTGTCTTTCTCCTTGAATTATTCCATTTACACAGAACTGAGTATTTGAACATGGAACAAGTGGTGATATATTACACTAACAACATAAGGGTTCCCTAGAGGGGCAAGTCAACTCATTACTCTTTCAGTTATGGTCAGTGTTACAAGGTAAAGGACCTTTCAAGAACCTTCCTTCTCTTTGTATTTCTCTCTCCATCCCCTTCTCTCTAAGTCACAAAAATCAAGCAACAATTCCCTTACCATAGCCATGATATACAACATTTCTTATTACATTTATTGAGGATGGGAAATATTATTTATTGTTCTGTATAACAACAAATAATATTTATTCATGGTAATGCAAATAGCAGTCTTCTCCTAACATATTAAATGCCTTTTTAACACTCAGCACTTGAATTTAAATTAAAAATTAGACAACTCCACAAAGATTTTTTTTCTTAAAAGTTACCAAATATCAAATTCTTATCTTACAAGCTGAATAACCACACAGTTAGTCGGGCGCAGGAGCGAGGGGGTTGAGGTGTGGAGGGGGTGGGGAGCCAGAGGGAGAAAGAAAAAAAAGAAGAAGACATTGTCTCAGTGTCATCTGTTCTTGTGATTTTCAATAAAAAATTACCTGTTTTCTTATTGGGACATAGTTGTGACAAAGTAACAAAATCTGTGTGATATAGACAAATAAGATGTAAAATAAATGTAGATGCTTTGATATTGAAAATATTGCAGGGTCAATTTCCAAGTTTGAAATTGTCTCACTTAACCTGACTGAAATAAGATTATTTTTTTAAATAAAATAAATTTTTGAATATAAACCCGCAGAAAGTAGGAAAAGGTTTCATTGTTTATGCATTTGGTATATTAGAAAAAGGGAAATTATGCCTGACACTTGAAAATGTTTCCACACTTTGCCCACCCAGACCAAGAAACAGGCATTGCTATTAGTTAAATAGAAGTTTCATATTCATCTAACTATGCTTTGAATTTTATCCTTTATACATAGAATAATTTTGTGTATGAATATTGAATAGAAATTTCTTTCCAGTCTCCAGAAATCACAAAGAAAACCTTTAGCAAGAGCCAGAGGCTGTGATGAGGAGGTAAGGTTGAGGAACCTGGTCTTCATGGGCTTACAGCACTTTACAGCACCACTGACTTGGCTTCTGCATGAAGTGTACATACCACACTGGGCTGCTTCTCTACCTGCATTTCTCTACAGTACTAGATCTTTTTCAAGGACACACACTACAATTTCTGAGGCCTAGAAAAGTCTGAAAGAGTGTTTGAAAATGGAAGTGAACATTCAGGACTTGAGAAGCTCTTCCTTTATCGAACTGAAAATAGTTCAAGCTTTGTCAAAATTTCTCTTGGCTACCTGGAACAGAGTGCAAAATTTGAGCAGAAGAATGTGGGGTTTGGAAATTATTAAATGCAGTGATAAACAGATTGATTTCTGCCACTAGGTATTTCTCTGTAGTGCTGTATTCATGGTCTGAGCTGTTTAAAAGTCAACTGCCCTCAACATCTGCATGGAAGCTATGCAGTAGCCATGAAAAACAAGATGTACTCAGTTCAAACACTACCTGAGAAAATACTTGCTGTGAGAAATGCCTTATTGTGGAGATAAAGAAGAATTTTTGAGTTGAAAAAACAGTTTTAGAATTGCAGGTAGATTTTGAGGCCTACTAGCAAGTACTAAATTAGTTTTGTGAGAAAAACCAGCAAGCTAGCGAAAACAAAATAAGATAAGAAGGTTTTGGGTCAAGCTGCTCATGAGAAAGAATGTTGAAGAGATAAAATTCTCACAGCAAAGTGTATATCTGTCCAGAAAGTGTCATCCAATTAAAAGATGCAGTGAGGTTTATGGACACTGTGATTCAACCTATGGTATTGAGCTATGGGTAGTATTTAAGAATATATATTGTATAATTTGAAGTTAGAGTTGGCATTTACTTTTACCTATTTTTTCCTTTCTTCATGGAGTGATTTAATGAACTATCTATTGGGTGTGACACCTGTAAATTGTGCCCTCATTAATTTTTTTGGCCACCACCACCTACTTATATTTGGACATAGGCAGTGATGCCACTACAGTAAAAATTTCATTTGTTTGTGTCATGTGAAAGGGGGGAGAGACAGAAATACAAAGACTTCTAGTCTCCTTTCATTAATATAAAGTTATTAGCTATAACCGTCCTAGGGACAATCAAAGCTTTATGAACTCAGCACTGCCTGTCGACTCTGGACAGAACAGAGTCTGGAAAGATTTTTTGACTCCCCTATGAGGACCACACTTAAGCCAGGGAGAACTTATTAGCAGTAAGCGCTTCCAGACAATCAGATCCTTATGCACCCAACACTGCCTACTGAACAGGGATAGCACACAGGTTGGAAGGGTTTCTGACCTCTGATATGAGACCACACTTAATGGCAAGAAAAGAACTTTTCCCACAACAGCTCTCAAAATAACATTTATTAATACAAGTATGTGACAGTTATTGTGGGTTTTGCATTGCTGGTGATAACATTTAGCTGCAAGATTGTATTTAATTGATAATAAAAGACCCCAAAAGAAACTAGCACAAAACACATTTTACAGAGACAAACACACCAAACAGCAATGTATCCCATTTTCACGACAGACTACAACTAGCAACAAAAAAACAGAAACACAGCCACCCAAAACACTTATCTAGACACCCCCTCAATAACATAGGGCAATAAAATAGCTTGCACACCACCTTCTCTGTAACACAAAGCAAAAGGAAAGAACAGAGCTGCTTCTCCTCAACACACATGTTGAAAAAGAACTGCACGCTGTAAAAGAACACCATAACTAATATAAAGTAAGGGATATACTTAGTAAGTGGCAAAGTGTAAAGCAAGTTACTGTTATTAGTATTAAAGTAGCAAAGCACAGGTATTAAAGAAGGTGCTTATAGATTAAGAATCAAAGTAGCTGTAAACATAAGATATAAGATGGAATGTATAAAGGAATAAGCTTTGTAAGAGAGTAAAGTGTAAGATATAAAGCATAAAGTATAAAAAGCACATGGTTTCTCACCCCTACATTGTTCCAAGAGGTGGGAGGAGACAGGACAAGCTGCTAGCAGTTAACCCCACAGAGACAGTGGCATTTCTCCCCAGTTTTGGCTTTTACTCCATCTCTTTTTATACCTTTCTTTTCTTTAGGCAGTTTTCTGTGACTCAAGTCAATACTTTGGGGGTGATACAGATGCTTGAGGGGGGTGGCTCCTTGAGTAGTCATAGAAGATATCGCAAAGGAGGGTCGTGTCATTTTTTACAACACTCCATCCTTTGTTAATCTTATCAGATTGGAAGCTCTTTGTCCTCTGCTGGGAGTATCCCTCCGAGGGACTGAGGCGTTTACCTCAACTCATCAAACTTTATCAGGGCTATCACCCCACAGTTTGTTTATACTTTCCCCAGTCCAGTTAAAATTTCTGCAATTGTCATTTTGTTAAATGAAGGGAAGGTGTGCACTGCTTGCGCTGTAGTTCTGAAATCATTGCTTACAGAGCAAGTATAGAACATGACTGTTCTCTTTTAGAAGACCAGTAGGAATATTGTATCCAGTTGTAAATTTTGATTTCATATTTAGAAAAGCAGATGTTTTTCTTTCCTAATGTGAACTTCATGAATATGTGGTTGCTGTGCAAGTATTGTAGTTGTCCGTCTTTAGCTCATGAATACACAGCCCTGTCTTCTATACTAGTATAAACAACTTTTCTTCCCTCTTACTCCATGGAGAGAAAATCCTTATTAGACCACAGCACATCACACAAAGTTATAACTGAAATAAAATACAAACAAAGTAAGAAAAAGGATCTTCATGGTAATCATTACTATAAATGCTTTACCTGATTGTTACTTAATTTTCAATCAAACATTTGTTGGTTTATACTGCTTGTATGCAGATGTTTGAGTTATTTTTATATTATTACTAGAACTAGAAATTATCTTAGCAATGTAATTCCCGGGTTATATACCATAGGGTATATAACCATTGGGTTCATCTTTGTGGAATTGCTTCTTCAGCACAGTAACTTTATGAGTGCTAGGAGGACTACTGTTACAAGTGTGAAAATTCCTTTATAAAAATCACCTACACTTTTTTTTTTAAAATAAATCAAGTATAACACTGATTTTTAGACAGTGAAAAAAGAAAGACATTATTGAGAGGAGGCAAGGTTGAAGAATTTTTTTTCTTCCTAAAATTCCATTCAAGGGTACATTTATATGAAGGAAGACTTGGCCTTTTGTGCAAAATTATTCTCAAAAAGTTATATATTTAAAACTTTAACCCTTTTTTTGTTGATTCAACTACCCACATGAAAGTGTCCTGTATGTCATTTTTGTGACAATACTCCAGGAATCAGGTTATGTTTAACAGAGCTTACAAATCTCCGCCAAGAGTTATAAAATTTTTAACACTGCAAACAGTTAGGTTGGATTGAAGAGTCTGGCAATGAACCCAAATAAATCAGGAGTAAATATGGACCACTGAATTTGTTTCCACAGAAGGAAGGGGACTAAAAAAGAGATTGGGCAAGAGAGCTAGTTCTGGTTTCCATTTGTCAGTCCCGAGATACAGTGTCTGTTTGCTCATACGGTGGCCACACAAAAGAGAAACTAAAAAACCTACCATACTGTATTAATATATGTGGGTATTATTTAGTCTCTTGTCATTGGCATAATACAGTAAAAAACAAAAGCTATTAAAAACAAAAAAGTGCAAATAACACCACTGGTTAAAAAAGGTCATCAGAACTCTGTAAAATACACTGATTTTTAGCCATATGAACAGTTTGCAGACTTGAAGCAGGGCCTTTCCCGCTTCTTTATTTCAGTTTGGTCTGAATGTGTCTTGAGTTTTGCCTCTTTGCTGAACTGGCAAACATGTTTCCAGAAGTTCCCCTGAATGATCTGTTTCTTTCCCTGAGTTTTTGCTGGCTCTTTACATGATTATAACCATTTGACTGATTGTCAGCTTGTATATGTTCAAGATAAAAACCTCGGCAACAACAGCTTCTGCCTCAGAGAAACTGGAAACATTTTGTATTTAACTCTTAAATTAGAGAAAAAAGAAAGATACACTATTATATATCTAGGACATTTAATGAACATCTTGAGCCATGTGGTGGTTGCCACAGATTTAGGAGGACTAAGACCCATGAGTCCTCAAGGAATACGCTAGCCAAAGAACTTGTGAGTTGACCCCACAAATATTTAATCACCTACATGAGCTGCTCATAACAGCAGACACTGAGTAGAACAGGCTCATTTCAAAACAATTCTGGTGTATGCTTTCACACTCTAACACCATATTTTCCACCACAGATAGACCATTTTTAAACTGGAGTCGGTTTAATTGAAGCTGATAAATTCTCACAAAATGTATCAACCTAATAATAATAATTTTGCAACAGATTTTATTTTAGACAAACTGCTTAATCTACCCAAAGAGACATTATTAAAAATGGCTTTGGAAACAACAGAATTTGATAACATGGGTGCTATCCAGGAGTCAACATTTGCTGTATATTCCCATCTACAAATGCATCATCTTGAATTACAAGAACAAAATAACTTTCTTTCTCTTCAATGCTTCCAAGGTGTCATGACTCACTGTATAAATATGACGGAAATGGAAAATAAAAATATATGTTCAAATGAATATTTTGTGTAAAATAGACAGCAAAATACTTTTAGAGAAAAGATCATATTAACATTATTCATTTTGTTCTGCAGTTCTTCAAAGTGCTTTTTGTAATCAATTAATATTTGAAAAGGAAGTATTTTCTTTCAAAATGTATACTGTTCGGCTTTTAATATTTCCCTACACACCACAGTCAAATCTACTGCCACGGTATATTTTTTATTTACACTATACTGAATGTACCTCAGTCTATGAAGATATCATGTCAATTTTTGAAGCCTTTGTCCTGGAAATATCCATCACATCTGCTGCTGCAATATAGTGATTTAAGTCTATTTATGTGCTTTAGCTGAGTAGTGCAAAAATAACCCTCTTTCTTATTTAGAAAACAAAGCATCCCTATTGACTGATTTCAGAATTCATTTCCCCCCACATTTATTTAGCGTTTGCTAGTCCTTTGTCAAACCATCTTCTTCCTCAAGAAGGTTTATTTGTCATTTTTCAGAAGTAAATAACTTGCTCACTTACTCTTTTTATTTAATAATTATATCTAGGAAAATATTTTATATAATAACAACTAAATTATGCATTTTACTTCTTAAGAATTGAATGCACTTTTCACACACACACACACACACACCCACACACCCACACACACACACACACACACACACACACACCACCAAAACAAACCAACAATTATGCCAGGTTTTGCCAAAATATCCAGAGAGTGAGGTGAGAATAGAAGGGTCATTAATTCAGAGATTTTGGAAATTTTAGATGTTTAATTGAATGACATATGTGGTGGTGGTTCCTGTAATAATAACTTGTTAATTGACCTTTCATGTTATATTGCATCATTGAAATCTTCTTGAGATTTAAGCCAGCATATTGGAAGGATTCTGACATTTTACTTCATGTGTGTTACTGCTTCTTTTAAAATCAATGCACAGAACAATCCCTTCGCAAAGCAGAGTTGGTCATAGTATTACTGACATAACAATGAATATGCTAGTTCCATTTGAAATTATTGAAGCTCGGTTTGTTTGGATTTTTTTATAATTTTTTAAATGTTTACTATAGAGGTAAGTGTTATTTATGAACCAAACAACACTCACCTCCTAAATTAAATACATGATCAGGTTTCACTGAAAGTAGAGTGGTAAAATGAGCTCAGAAGCTTGCAGCAGCTATCCCATAACTTCTTAAAAATAAGAATCCATAAACAGATCTAAATTAAGTTGAAAAAAAAAACAAACAAAAAACAAACCTGTCAAGAGCAAGAGCCAATTTTTTTTTCCTCAGCAAAAAATATTAAATTCCATGTTCAAAGATATTCATCTCTTACCCTCAAAATCTTTTTACATAACAAGAGGAACCCACATCAATACTTTTGATTTCTCAGAGAAGAATACTTTTCAATCTCTGAAAAACTATTTTCATCTCTGTGGAAAAGGGAAATGAAAGAAATCATGAAAGGAACCTACCTCAGGGTGAGTTGCAAAATATTTTTTCTTTTGGGGAGAAAGTAATTTGGGAGGAATGCCATCCTTACTGATTTTCCTAGAATTGCTATTATATTTTATTTATTTATTTGTTTGTTTTTTGGTTGGTTTATTTATTGTGCAGCTAAGACAGCTTGTCATGGGTGTGTTGGATCATCTTCTGTGATGTGGCAGTAGGCATAAAATCAGTGGCTTTCTGTAACTCCCCTGCTTAACATTCAACAGAGAGGGAATGGATCTAAATGTAAAACCTGGCTCCAAAACACCACTGTCAACTTCCTGCCCTCCGACAAATGATCCAGAGCTACTCCACATCAGGATGGAAATGTGTTAGGCATTAGAAAACACTGCTTGCATGACATCATTCCATAACAGATTACACTGTAATGTTAGGAATGTAATCATTAGCATTTAAACATGCATAAAATTTAATTAACCTACTTACCAGTTTGCTTAGAACTTTTGAAGGGCTACCTAGAGTCCTCTCTAAGCATTTTATTGCAGAGTTTTGGAAAGCTCACAAAAGAGAGAAGTTCACTGGGATTTTTCTCCCTAAAGCTGATGAGCCATGACAGATGAGCAGATGACCTGAGTTAATTATTATTGAATTCGTTATTACTGCTTTGTTGTCACCCAGCTCAGCCAGGGTAAAATGATGACAGTAGGTATCTCATTAAAACAGCTGTTTCAATTATGTAGCGGCAAATATTTAAAAAGCGGGCCTTCCAAGTTTAAAGCTGTTAGCAAAGTTTGTTTGTGCTGGTTGTGCCAAGATTCTTTGACCGAAAAAGGAGGGGAGAAATATAATGTTTGTCTTAATTGGTTGAGGTAGGAGAAGAGGAATGCTAAGCAGGAGAATGTAAAACTTGAATATGAGCTCAAAAAAAATTTCCAGAGTTTGTGAGTAATTTTGTTTTTTCTCATCTTTGACTAAATTCAGTTTTGTTTACTGTATGTCACTTACATTTAGAGATTATAACAAAAGAGGAGTGTTTTATTGATTTCTTTTCAGCTGGAGGAAGTGATATGACTGCAAGGTTTGTTTGAGTAATTTTTTCTGTTGTTTTAACTGTTTATTATTTACTAGCTGACATTCACATTTATTAATTTGAAGCATTAGGATATTTATTCCCTCATTCATAGACAAGAACAAGTCCTTTCTCAGAGGCTGTTTCAGTCTTTCAACATCCATTTTGATCTTTAATAGGAACAAAAATTTGACTTGATTGCACTAACACTTTCCCTAACGTGGTTTGCATCCTCATGTTCAGCCCAACAGAATCATTGCATTTCTCTGCAATAATGCAAAGATGCCTCCACATGCTTCTGCTTTCATTTCACTTATATTTCTTTAGAAGGAGTAAAAAACCACAAAGATACTTGATACAGACTTGACTTAGAAGAACAACCTACAGGTTATCAGACAATTTGTGGTTAAGGCATGTTTTGTAGTAATATCATTCCTCTGAAAATTTTATTGCCAACAATAACCTCAAAGTCATCACTGTTGAAGTAAATGGCCCATTGTTCACTGAGACTGAGTCTGTGCTTGGGCTCATGTATCTATCCAAGGTGCTGGATAACTACCAAACAATTTCTGTAGCTGCATCACATGCCATCCCTGGAGCTCATTAGAGAAGTCTGGTTGCTAAACAGTTGCATGCTATCCCAACCATGCACTAGTGTGGATTTCAGAAAGACAAACACTGAGTGTCATTATGCTTTCTATTGACGACAGCTACCAAAGTCAGCATTTCCTCAGCCTGTCCTGTTTCCCAATATGAATTCTATCTGGGTAGAAAAAGAGAATTTTTTGTCTTCTTTATTGACTTGTGGACATTCAACAGCCTAGTTTTAGCAGTTGCTGAGTTTCTGGCAGCAAGTTCTAGGCCAGTGGTTACTGTGAATTTTCAGATTATCTCAACAGTTTGAACATGGTAATTCCAACATATCCAGAAGTCATGCCTAGGGGCAAGATATGCATTCATGGTAAATTCTGTGTATCCAGGCAGTGCTGGACTTAAATAAAATGAGCCACATGTAACTACTGCATTTAAATCATTCCATGTAGAAGTATGAGATCCCAATGACTGTCACTCTGATGTCACATCAGAGGGAGCTTTATGAAATTTCCAACTCAAGGAAACACAAAAGAAGCATCTTTTAAAATTATTGTGTGTGCTTTTTACTGTCAGCCCAAAGTAATTGAGAGAATGGTGTCTCCTGTTAAAAGGAAAGCCATGTATTTAATCAGAAGCTGTAAAGGGCTATATATAATGATCTTAATCCTGAAAGCATAACGGTCCCTGCTGTTTTTCTCAAAAATGTGATCACTATTAAAAAGAAGTACTTATCAGAGGCAAAGCAAAAGCATATTTGTCATTCCCACCGTTTTTCTTTATTTTTAGGGTAAAAGATGCCTGTATAACTCCATTTTGGCATGTACTTGATTTCTAATTGTTTCCATTTCAGAGAATTTAATATAATTGCTGCTGAGTGGCTCTTCTTTCCCACCAGTCCTGTTTTTTTTTTTTTAATGAGTTGAAAAAGCACTCTCTCCCAAGACTTTTTTTAACCCATACATAAATTTTGTCACTGCAGTGAAGAGCTCTTACAGGTGTCCAAACATCTAAGTTAATTATAGCTAGAGGATAAAGTTCTACATTCATAAAAGTTAGAGACGAAACTTGGGGGTGAGGGAGAAAGGCTGTCTTACAGGTATCATTATGTTGAAGCAGCCTTTGAGATAAAAAGAACATCTGAAGTCTTCATTAGGAATTATAAATTTCCAAGTCTTATCATTCCAATTGCAGCCTTTGGGCACATATAAATATTCGAAAATGAAGCTCAGCCCCTTTCTTCTGTTTTCTACAAAGACTTCCCTATGGTTTAATTTTGTTTTCAATAGTAATCACAATTATTAATCTCTCACATGGTAGCAAATATGCTGTGCATTTGTACTAAACTCAGGGACGTGACAGCCTTAACTATATAATAGGAAAGAATTTGGCCCCATCTAATTCAAATTTTTATCTTTTGAATCCTTCCAAACTGTATAACACAATGCAAGGTTTCTTTCTAGGCAGAAAAACTGCTTCATCGTAAAAACGCCCTACAAATAAAATCAAAGTTTCAGAAGCATGATATCCCTGAAGATTGATAGTAATGTACCTGCTTTTCTGCCTATTATGTACTAAACAGAAAGGCAGCAATCCCAGTTGGGAGTTTTGAGGCAGAATCATGCTGAAGAGAAAAGGTTGTGTAGTGGAAGAAGTGATGTCTGGTGCCCTTTGCCATAGTGGTGGATAGACAGACTGCTACCCTTTCCATCCCTGCAAAACAATTCCGTGTGGGAAGAGGGGGTCAAAGTTCCAGAGAAGGCAAGGGAATTTTTATCACTGATTGGAAATGAGAACTTGAACAGCTTCTTGGTGGGAGATGTAGCCAGTTATCCAGTTTTTTCATTTGTTGTTTTTTGGGTGTTGTTCTCTTCCTGGGACAATTCTCAAGAAATACAGCTCTGTAGAAGAATGATAAACGTAAAAGAAAGACAAGAGGCTCAGAAAGAACTCCCAGCTCTTACTTACATTTGGAAACTTGTGATTTTTCATGATTTTCCTCAGAATTTAACTCAATAGTATTGTCTGATCTGAGCTTTGAGTTCATTTGTTCCCACAACAAGACAATGAAACTTCAAAGTAGAATCTTGTGGTATAGTGCAGTAAGATTCAATGACATGAGATTTGAAAGTAATTTTTAAGACATCTGGAGATAATGTAATTTTTTTGTTTGTTTTGTTTTACTTTGGCTGTTGTTTGTTTTCTTTTAGTTTTATATGTTCATCTTTGGCCTCCCCAATTTCCCAGTTATGAATTAGGGCTCTTATGGTCAAATAGGCATATTTATTGGTTACTGAGAGGTTATTATTTCCTATAGAAAATAGATATAATCCTAAATCAATATTAATTTTCAAGTTAAGAAATATTCTGAATAGCTCCATTGTCATATATGTACATTGTCTATAACTACCCTTGTCTTTTACCTGATACGATGTATTGACACCTTGCTCCAGTAAAATTTTGCATTATATTTTGTGTTGGTTTTCTTTGTTGTGTTTTTTTTTGTTTGGTTGGTTTTTANATATTCAAGGTTTTGAGCAATAAGCTCTTCACATTATGGTAGGTTTACTTCTCAGTCTTCACTGACTTCACTGATGAGTATACCAATATTGTTTTCCTGTAATTTTGTTCTGAAATAGTGGCCAGTAAGAGAAATTTTTAAAAATGCCTGTAGTCTGGAGAATTGTAAACCCCACTTCCAGCAATTTAGGAAGCACTCAGTGTTGCCCTTAGGAGGCATGTTTTGCTTTAGCTTGAGTAAAACTCCAAAAGGGCAGATACTCATCCACATAAGTAACTTTGGTTTTATTATCAGGTTAAATATTTTATTTTTTGAGATATTTAAAATTGTATTATTGTAGTTTGAGTAGCCTTTGTCTGAGTTTAATAGTCTTATGTACAAGAAAAGGAAGGATGCCAAAAACTTCATCTGCATTTGTGTTTTCTTCTTTGATCCCTGCACATTTGTTTAATGCTAGTTTGTCAGAGGTTTTAGTAGTAGGGCAGTAACAGTGTGGAATGGTTAAACTGTTTTGTGGGACTAGAAGATGCAATATTTTAAAATCAAACTGTTGTTGTAGCACTCTATTGCTGCCTCTCTGCAAGGATGGATCATATTAGTATGGTTTCAATAACATTAGTAAAAGATATAAAAGTTAATTTTGTTAACCTTTTACCTGTTAAAGCATTCAGTCTTCTGAGTAGATTTTTATACCATATCTGCTGATCAAAGACAGCCCTCTTAACTATGATCTCATCTGGGTCGTGTTGATAAATTTCCAACAAGCAACTTTCACCTTTCACTCCCCAGCTGAGAGCCATCACCTCACCTTTGCAGTCTATTAAACATCCACCTAAAATCTCAGATCAGTTAAATGATGCCTACCATTGTATGCCTTGTAAAACCTTTCATTTTATTTAATTTCCAAACTTGTTTAGAATTACTTCAACATTTGTTTAAATTCACAGCTTTTGCAGTCAAGTCTGAAGCTGGAAAGGTAGTCCCTATGTGCATCTGTTTCTTCCTTTGAAAGCTGTGGGAAACATTGATCAGTTTAAGATGGGGAACGAACCTCAGTTCCTATGTCCATGTACATAATTCAGGTTTAGGCTCATATCTAAAATCAAGCTACAGTGTGAGTGACTCTGCAGGTTTCCGATATTAGCAGCATATTATACATGAGGAGCAGGATCTGTGCAAACACATCTCCCCTCCCAATTTGTATTCATACACAACTTTCACAGAAATATGAAAAATCCTGAGTGCCAGAAAGTTATGAAGAGAAGACATTCAGTATCTTAGAAAGTGCAGCCCATCTCCACAGTCAAAAAACCTCTCCAGGCGTTTGCTACATGCCAACCATGGAGAAATTGTCAATTACTTCAGTAGCTTCTACCTCAGATATTTTTTCCTGATATTTCCTCAATCCTGTTTTCTTGTTAAAGTTTTCATCATGTTACTGATTATGCCCTGTGATGGTGACCAGATCCCACAGAGACACACTCCTTCATAGGGTATGAGTATGAGTACTCTCACCTTTGTCTTAGTATATTGTACGCCAACAATAGTATTTAGCATCTCTGCCTCCTCCTTTTCCTTTCTTCCTCTGCTCTCCCCCTCCCCTTGCTCCCTAGATAGTCTACTCTCCCAAGGAAGCAGCTATAGAAATCTGTCCTGATTCATTACCATTTCGTAGTAAGAACGGTACTTTGTAAAACCATAGGCAAGCACAAATGTTGAGGAAAGGACATAACACATGCAGATTTGTCACGAGTTTTGTAATTACCTTTGCATTCTTCAAGGAATCCCAGAAGCATAAGGAAGGAAGGAAGTAGTGTTGTCTTGGCCCCAGATGACTTTAAAACTATGGTGTATTGCATTGCGGGATCCTATTAATAATTAAACTGTCTGTCACTTACCAACAACATACATTCCAAATTAAATTTAAGCAAAAAGAAAAAAACCTATCATCTGGAACTGAATTAGCAGGCTTCAGAGAGAAATAAATAATAATCACACATCTGTGTTCTAAATAGTGCGTGCTTTATCAGACAAACAACTGTTACCATCTCATTGTATAAAATGGCTTGGGGAAAACACCATAGCTCAAAAGCAAAGTCTCAGTTAGAAAAGAGAAAATAAAGTTCATTAACAAGTCAGGAAGTGATTGAAAGTCGCCATTTTGCTGTGTTGCCTTTTTCCTCTGTTGTGTCTGCTGTCAGTAAAAATGTATTTATTTTAGTACGAGATTCAGTGGACAAATGACAACTCCAAATCTAACGAAAAAAGTGCTAATGGCGTACATTCACAACATACAGCAGTTGAAACTTCCAAATATTCTGAGCATCAAAATGTGATGCCATCTTCTTTACCTGCTGAAGATGGAAGGTGAGTTTCCAAGCACCTTGTCTCCCATGAAGGTTAAAGGGTTTATTTTTCCAAGGGAGAAGAAAAAGGATAACAAATAGGTAAAGAGGGAGAACTTACTATTATCTCCATGCTGCCAAGACATGCTGCTAAGGCATGCTGCTGACCAGACATTAATGTATTGCTAATATCCACAAGGGGGAAAAATAACCCAAATAAAGCAGTAATAAATAACAATGCAGTACACTAATTAGCTGAGTGTAATATTTCATAACACACAGGCTATTGCTGTCCTTCCTCCTCTCCTTACATCCATCTTTCCACCTCTTTGAAGCCATTGGGAGAGCATGATAATAAACCACATTAACTCATCATTCGAACTGTAAAAGGATGACTCTCTCCATGTCTCCTAACATCACAAACCCTTTTTTTACATCCAGTCACGCTCTCTATCATATCTCTATGACTGAGGAACAGTGGTGGACAGTTACAAATGATCCATGACAAGATCACACACAAAAATCTGATGGTAATATTTCATAATACGGTTAGGAGGGGTTTTTTCCTTTTTTCCTCAACCACTTGATTGCTGATGTGCCTGCAAGTCTGCAAGTTAGGATTCTGCTACCTTTTGAGCAGGCTGCTGTCTGTTTGTCTACTCCTTAGGTAACTGTGTTAAAATACACTATTCCAGCTGTAACACTTGTTTTACAAGAGCCCGGGTTTTGTCTGACACAATATGGAACAACATTTGTCATTCGTTATCAGGGGTGATATATTTGTTAGCCTGCAGAGAAACATCTGCTGTGCTTTAATCTCTAGTGTGCAGGCCAATATTCATAGGATATAGCTGCATAAAATCACAGTATTAGATGGGGCTGTCCAGTCTGACATGAAGGCTAGCTGGCAGGCAGACAGAAACAGATTTTATTATCTGCCTTTTAAATATTTATTTATGTCAAATATTTCTGGTAATCCATACATTAAAGCCCTTTTTATGTATTGTTGTTCTGTGGTGACAAGTCGTTGACAGCCAAATGTGAAATTTATGTTACATATTTAATATGGACATCTGAATGATTATCAAATCTATAGAAGCCAAGCCTGCCCAATCACCCCTAAATAATGGATGAGAAGTGGATGTGACTCAATTTGTTCAGTATAAAACCTAGACGACCTCTGTCTCTCATTTCATCACTGCAGCACTGTCATTATTTGCTTCTATTCATCTCACTTGGCATTACTCAATAAAATCTGCACATGATAAAGAGAATAACTTGGTGAGTAGTAAGAATGCATAAGGAGGAAAAAATGATCATTTGCTCTCCTCACAGGTATGGTGCCATGATGTACATTATCCTGGCTATATGAACTTCACAAGGATGGTGGTATGTAGTCATAGTAAAGAGGAGACAAAAACTTTAATGAGATGGTTGGATGTAAGGAGGAGGGATGGGCTGGATTAATGTCCTTTCATTTAGTTTGTGGATTTATGGTGAGGAAATTTTTAAGAGGGATTTAAAATAGAAGAAAAAATCCACTGGAATTATGGCTTTATTTAAAATAATTGCAGAAACATTCTTGCAGGGACAAGACAGTATAAGTATTTTATAGAAGTTGCAACAAATTCCTCTGCTGCTATTTAGCAAAGGTTTGATGACCTCAGTAAACATGTTTTTCATTGAGACTACCAAAGAAGTACTATGCTGAAATTACAGGACATTGTAAAAATCTGCCAAAGAGGAAGGAGAAAGATTCAGTTGTGGAGATTAGATTTTGAAAGTAAATCATATTCTTTAAAAATACTTTAGTAGGCTATCTGTGATCATGAGAGTCTTATATCTAACATTCTATATTCATATTCCTTTTCAAAGGTCCCATAGTTGGGTTATGTCAATAAATGAATGCCGAAATGGCAAAAGTTAACTTCATATGCTTCAAGATGAGAAGGCTTCTGGTCAGAGAAATGTCCAAAATGTGTAACCAGATTTCATGGCAGCAAGAAAGATGACCTATATCATGCTCAATAGAGCACATTTTAATTTTGTATGTCATTATTCATACAAAAGAGTTACAAAAATGGACAAAGCTATAGAGGGTTGCAGTGAAAAATGATAGGAACAGAAGGTTAGGAGCGGTATAAAGGATAGGAAATTGTAAGCGAAAAGCAGGCAGAACTGGGCTGCAGTATGCTGATTAGAGATTGGGTTACAGCTGCATTTAAAAAAGGAATGGAGTCAGTGTGTCTGAGGATGTTGGCTAGACAGTTGCAGACTTAGTGCAGAAGCAGCAGCAAAATATCAATCTTCAAGTTTGAAAGGGATGAATAAGAAGTATAAGAAAACTAGGTAGTAAATGAAAAGAGGGAGCCATGGGAGCATAAGAGAAGAAGGGATCTTAAAAAGACAAAGCATAGATGTAGCATTGAATTCAAGGACTGGTGAGGAGCACCAAGGCAGCATTGTATAATATATAAGATGTGGCTTCACATGAGTGAGAAATAGTTGAAGTGGCTTTGCATATCCATACTGTGTAGACACTTACCATGGGCTTGCCATGTTTTTATCTCAAGTAGTTTAGAAGAGTAAATTGCTAGTCAGTGTCACATGTGAGGGAAGCTGTCATTCAGCAACTTCACAGGGCAAAGCAACCTGGTTTTCAAAGAAGAACTTGTGGTTGACTTTGAAACAATTTTAGATGAAGACAAGAGGTTCCTAATTGAGGGAGCCAAAGAAAAGAGTGTTTTCTTCAGCAAGAATTAGTTGCAGAAGATGAAGTGAAAGGCAGGAGTCAAACAGCACATGGCAGAAGGAAAACTGGGACGCCAGGACCATTAGCATCCAAGAGAAAATGCCGATAACTGTTCTTAATGAGGCATTTGGTATAAATTACAAAATAACTGGGTAAACATAGGAAAAGAATGTAAAAAAAGGGGAAATACCACCTTTGGAAAATTTTTAGAGAAAAAAACAGAAGACAAAATTTACCAAGCTGTTCATCTAATTTCAACCAAACTAGCATGACGTGGAAGATGCCTATTTGTTCAAGATTATCTTCTGTGAAATCTTGATGGAAGAATGAGCAAGTGAAGGTCAGAGAAGGAGATTGGGTCTGGCAAGATCATTTGGAGCTGTAAAGCTAGTAACAAAAAGGGACTAAGTAATGAAAGAGTATCTGATAGGACTATTCAGAGATAGAACCTGACAGACGAAATGATAATATTTAGGTGAGAAAATTATGTTGGATACTTAGCTATGTGGGTCTCTAGGGAAGGGGATTATTTTGAGTTCTCAAAATGCAGTAGATAATGCCACAGATGATAGAGTACCTGAAGCAGGAGTCAGAGATTACTAAGTAAAGTGCAGGTTAAGTATTGACTCTCTGCAGGATGTCTGTGGGGGCTGAGGACACTGAGAGAATTCTTTGTATTAGACAGTGAAAGAAAGAAGACTGGTGTCCGAGTTAGAGCAGCTGGGACCAGCTTATTACTATGTGGATGTAACAAAAACTGTGTATTCTACACCGTCTATGTAATTTCTGATGAACTGTTAACAATGGACCACTTGCAGCAGCTGCCAAGGGCACACCTCTCTTCACAATGATTTAGGTGTCATAACCCCCTTCCGGGGAGGCATTAGCACCTTCACATCCAGCCTGAGGGGTCATGTCTGCTAATGAGCCATCAAAGATTCCCGGAATATCCCACACTCACAGAGCAAATCATCCATTGTGAAACTCCTGGCCCTGGGGGAGATACTGTGTATTCCCATCTGTTGGAGTTTGGGGTCTTCTGGTATCACTTGTTGGATCCAGAGGAGGACTAGAACCTCAACAGGACTGTGACCACCACTCTTGACCAGACTGTGACCATCATCCTAACCAATAGGTTTTCCCTTCTTTTTACTTTGGACTCAGGGGGACCACGTGGGGCTCAGCAAAGGGACTAACGGGCACCATTCTGTTTGTAGCCCAGGGTGCTGTGTTATATGTATGGGTTTTGTGGGTTAAAACTAATTTTTTCTCTGTACCATCATATATATTGTAATCTTTTTATTAAATTGTAACTCTGATCTGTAATTTCTTTTTGAGTTGGGTTAATTTCTCCTGCTGATTTACCTTTAAACCAGAACAACAGGTCACAGAAGGAGATGAAGTTGTGGAGAGGATGAGAATTTTCCCATTTCTTAAATATCATAAGAGATGAAATATGCTGTTTACAGGCCAATGGCTAATCTGGAAGTAGATACAATTCCTTCTAAAATAATTTAATTGTCTAGTGAGAGTAGAAATTGTGAATAAAGATAAAAATGAAAAAATGTTGAACTGACAACATGAGAACTTCCAAAAGTTCTCACTTGTTTTGAATGCAGCAAGATTTGTACAAATCTATTAAAGTTCCTGAGCTGCTACATCAGATTTTAATTCTATTTCTCCGTAAGAACAAAGTCATTCTATTATTAAAATCAAAATTAACTTCAAAATTAAAAAGATACTACTTTCCTTCTTCTCACCTCTATGCATATAGATGGTAGGGATGTCTCTAGGTTGAAATAATAGGAGTGAATTTTAAAAAATCCTAACATATATAACCGTTTGCTTGTCCAGGACTGTTCAGATGGGAGTTTTGTTTTGTTTCTCATCTGAACTGTAGAAATCAACTTGACATGGCATGTCTGCATATTCAGGAATTATCCAGGAAAATAACATGCGAAGGCAACAACAGTTAGGAACAATGAATTGCTTGAAATCATTTGTAATAGTCATGAGCAGTTTGATCATTTCCCCAGCCTTTTGAAGCTGTGTGATTTGTGCTGTAAAGCTAATGCCGGCAATAAAGAGCCCATGTATGTCTGTTAATCAGGTTGAAGATGGCAGCTGTTTTACATCAAGAGGATTTAAGATAAAAGCAAAATAAAATAGAAGACAGACAAAGAAAGGAAAATTCTATTCTTTATCAGAGGCTAAAATTAATTGTGATGATTTAAACAATTCCAATGAAGACCTTTGTGTACACTGAAGAGATAGTGGAAAATACTGTGCTTCATTGATGAAGCATTGATATAGTCAGCTTCAGGTCTCACTGAATGCCTTGAAGTCCTTTCAAATTCCTTTACTCTTCGAAGTCTCTATCATAGAGAAAGTTACAGTTTCATCCTTTGTTGTCACAGCCTTCAAAATGCCATTAATTATTGTGAGGGTTTTTTGGACTTATACAAGAATAAAGGTTATTGGATATCATTTTTCTGCCATTTAAAGGAAGGTTTTTTTTAATTCTAGCAGAAGTTTTCTTTGATTTGTTCCAAATGTTCCTTCATTTATATCATATACTGATCTGATATGGAGACCCACTACGAGAAAGGACACTTCTATATTTTAGTTTAGATGTAAAAGAAGTCTGAAAGAGCTCTGAAGTTAAATGCAGGATTTCAGTGGAGGAAATCCTTGTCTCTTTGCCATCAAGTAAAGTTTTTCTGTTGTCTTCAGCAGAACCTAAATTTACCCCACTGTGCATGAGGACCTGAGCTATGTTGTTTCAAATTTGAGCAACTCCAAAAAACTTTTCTTATGTTGGTTTTATGACACAAGGTAAACACCGCTAGACAGGGGATTCTAGTTTTAGTACTCATCATTCAAAGACTGTAAAGGATGCCATTTTATTAATATATTAGTGAATATTCTTTGATTCTAGGAAAAAAAATAACGCAATTAAGTAATACTGGTAGATAGCTAATATACTCATTATAACTTTTCCTTCCTTATCCCAAAGCAGCTCTATGGTTTCTCTTTGTAGAGTGACTGTTAATTTTATAGGTAAGTGATTAATTACAGAACCATACTAAAAAAAGTCTCTGCCTACCATGTCTAGTCAGTGTCTTGCAATCCATTTATTTTGAGACTCAACCTACTCTTCAAGAAGCCTCCAAAGCAATACACCCCACAATATTTTATATTTTTCCTTCCAAAAATTACACACAGCCAAAGGCTAAGAAAGGGTAACACTACTGAGAGCTTTTCTGTACACAGAAACTTGAGCTGCTCTCAGTCCCACAGTATCAAATTAGAACTGGAACTTTAAATGGATACCAGTGGGAAGGGCATGGGTTCACTCTTCAATGAGACCCACAGCAGCTTTTTGGTCCATGAATGGCTCAAGATTACAGACTTAAAGTTCATTATAGTTTTAGATTTTTAAAGAGGGTTTTTATGGCTCTCTCTGGATTTTGTAGAGTTCAACAAAAGCACCTGGTTTTGTACATGTAAGGAAGTAAATAAATAGTGCTGATATAATTCTTAAACACTCATCAAGAATTTCCTGAAATATTTCCTCAGTAACATGCTTGATGCATATTTGCATTTATTTACTCATATACATAAAAAATATAGTGATGAAGATCTGCAGAAAAAAATAAAGGAAGCAAAGTTAAATGTATGTTGTCAAAACTAAATGTTTTATCTTACAAATTGCTAAACAGACTTAATACATGTTATAGTTAGTGCAGAAACACTAAAGACATTGTTGACATTCAACCTTGTTTGTATCACTTCTATATTATGCCTTGACTCACTTATATATACCTATATATTAATTCAGATGCTTTGTTGTGTCTTTTTTTTACCTAAATGGAATTGGTTTCTTTTTGTTTTCCCACTTTGTTCAAGTCTAGTCACATATTTTAGTAAAGCTAGCTACAACTGTTACTGTAAGCTGAATATATGGGCAATTATTTTCAAATAGCTGGAAACTTTTTAAGGCTCATTTTTCTGCTTCATGAGGTATTAATAGATAGCTCTTCTTTCATGATGGATTGCATGGTCCTGCCTAAAGACTACCAATATTTTCAATCTCCTTTTGCTTATACTTAACAGTGTAAAGGTCCGTAACTTGTACCACACAACTATCAGGTTCTACGCAGGAGCCTCGCTATTTGGCAAATTGTTTGCCTTTGTTGCATTCATTTTTGTTTATAAAATACTAATTACCTCTTTTATTGTTTGAAGAGATTAAAAGTTAATAGGAGAAACTAAATAAACAGAATGCCATTCTGCACAAACTATATAAGCTGGTAATTAATTTCTGGCCTCCTCTGAGCTAATTAACTCATATAAAGAAATGAAGTTAATGAACCATAATTCTAGTCATACAAGTGTAGATACAAGCAGTTCAACTTAATGAATTAATAAGATATTTCCTTTCTTAGAGGCTTTTCAATTGTCTTCCTAGTCTGTATGCCTTCTTAATGTTCCTTTCTGGCTAAAATATTTAATAAATGTCAAGGCAACTTGGAGATGGTACTTCACAAATTTTACTGTCATGTAGGAGACCACAATTTCAGAGCAAATAGGGAATTCTATCTCAGCTGGATGATGAATCTTGAACATGAAAGAGATGTTTTATTCTGACTGGAGGTGAAGCAGTAACCATCTTAGACTGAAAAGTAACAGTCCTGAAAAGTCACTTTGCTTTATTTGCACTAGGCTCCAAGTAAAAATGAAATAATTAATAATCATAATGATATCCCTTTGGCTATGTGAAAGGATCAATTGTTAGTTTAGACTGCTGACAACCTCATTTCCATCAACATTTCATCTGGAATTTGAACTGTTATCTGAGCATGCTGTAATCAAAACTTGAATTGGAAGTATAACTCTTACTTAATCGTGAGAAAAAGATTGTTTATCTCAGGCTCCCCGGTTTCTTCTGGAAATAATTCTTATTTTGCCTGTTTTGCCACAGTGCCAATACAATGTTAGTTTTCACCATACTAAATAATATCCAATAAACCCTGCACTAAAGAAATTAATACATCCAGTGGTGCAGTCCTTGGAAAAACTGATTTCTTTGGCTTTGATTTGCAAGTCATTCCCATGTGAAACTTTCTGTGGTGTCACTAATACTCTCTCAAGCAGAGTTGAGTCTTTCACATTTATGAAGGACCAAAACCCCCCACAATTTCATGGAGGTCAGTTTTCTGTAAGACTTATTTTCAGGTTGTATTTTTTTCATGAGACAAAGAAAATTGTATAGATTACTTTATTCTTAATATTTTAGAAATTTCTTATTATTATTTATTAATAAACACACTTGAAAACATGCTGCTTCAAACAATTTAAGAAAAAGAACCTAAGCAGGGGAGAAAAAATATAACACTTTAAGTTGATTTTCCCCTTCACAACAAGAGTATAGAACATAATTGGGCATCTGTTATGCAACCTGGGTCTTCATGAATCAGTTGAAAGTATTCTTTTGATTTCTGTTGAATTTTCATCATAATTATTTTGTAACAAGTAAATAAAATAGCAGATAAAAAGTCTTTACATATTTCTCAATGCCACACTGCTCTATAGACAAATATTCCTTGCTTCTTTTTCCTTTTAGATGATAATATCCCTCATCCTCTTATTTTAATCATGTCATTTACCGAAGTGACAGCAGTCCCTGTTCCAGGCCTTTGACCTTGGACTGTGACCAGGTGATCAATTTTGTTTTCCTTGGGCCCCAAAGCACAGCTGACACAGTTTTAGAAATGTATTTCATCTTGATTTAGTAACTTTCATTTATTCTTCTCCATTATTTACTCTAGATATTTTTCTTTTCCTTTCTGGGTTATTTGTTTCTAATTGTTGAGGTAGACACACATAAACATGCTGTAGTCACTAAAAACAGTGTCTGGCTGCTGGTAGTCTGTACATAAAATGGCCAGGAATCTTTAGATTACAAAAAAGTCCCTTATATGACCATGGCAGCACTTTTTACTAATGAAAACAATGGCTGCTTAGTCCCAGTGTGCAATCTAATTAAAAAGCAAAATTCCAATAAAACCTGTTTCAAAACAACTTGTCAATATAAAACCCATAAAGGAAAACTTAAGCATGACTAAGCATGCTTTTTCTAAAGAAAATGTCAGTACACCATTTCATGTTCTGCTTAAATAGGAATACAATTTAATTTTTTTCCTTAGTCCATTATGATTCAGTGATGCTGACTGTTAATAAATCCTAAGTATTAGATCCAAATACTTCATCTATTCAAATCCATGTGTAGCAGACTCAGAGCATTGGCAGTAATACATGAGGGTCTACCACAGCTGTATGTGGAAGGTATCTGCAGAGAAGATGCTACAGCGTCTTTTTGAGTAGGTGATGGCATTCATTCTGAGCATATCTTACGAACTATTGCATATTTATCACAAGACCCAATTTTATCCCTCAGACTAAGCATATATTTAACCTAGAATAAGTATTTACTTATTTATGGAAGGAAGGTAGGATGCTTCCCTCCCTGAATACAACAGGTTTTCTTGGAAACAAATAAGGTTATTGTTATCCTTAAGTCCTTTTAATGCTGTGCGAGATACCAATGGTTAAAAACTTGTATTTTATTTTACAATCTCACTCTACTTCCTCAAGGGCAACTAGGAGAATGCTATCCAGAGCAACCTCCATCTACAGCCAGGTGCCTCACAGTAATTTTGAATGATTCCATCTTTGCCAAATCAAATTCTTACTTTTCCAGATCAAGACAAAACCACAAAGTTCAGACACTCTCAGAGTTCATCCTTGATTAGGAATCCAGCTGAGAAATATTTTGTGCTCTAAAAATTTCTGATTAAGAACCTATTACATTATTCACTTTTGTAGACTTTGCTGCCATAAGATTCCTGTTATAAAATTCTTCCCATCCCTCTGTCTCTAAAATTTTTTGAGCATATTTTTGGAAATATGTTACTGAGTATTGCCATGCTCAGAGCTTAAACTAAAAATTTCAGAATCCTAGTCCTTATTTTTATGAAAGATTTTAAACTTTTATATGTATTATAGCTAATCTCTCCCTTCAGAAAAGGATATGTTTTCATCATATGCCAACGAATGGTGTGAAAAATCATACTAACAGATAAAAGTAAATCCTCTTGTACTTGATAGGAACTGCCTGAACAAGGTAAAATCAAACTGCAGCTTCCTGTCCACATTCTGAATTAACATATGGGTGTTCTATCCCAAGATCATATCTTTTTTCCTTGGTTTTCGTTGTAGACTTGATTATTATTAAAGACTAAACCCTATGTTTACGACCATGCAAGTTAATACTCTTGAATTAACTTTTAACTTCCGTTTGTTTCCTAGTCCATAATCAGATAATCTAAGAGCAGGACGGTCTAATAAGTTTTAATTTTAGTTGTGTTTTGTTTTTTGTTGGTTTTTTTAATGACCTTTACTGTTAACACTTGTTTAGGGGTTAAAAGGAATTATTTCATATTTCATGTCCTCTGTTGTGCTCTATATAGTCTGTTCTACTGCCAGATAAATGACATACAGTTATTTAAATGCTTCAGTTTTGTTAAATACTTTAATGAGACCAAGGGGAATACAAAGAGATTAACATTCCTGAAATGTGATGCTTCGTAGCTGAGTTTACAGAAAAGAGTCGTATTTCCCTGAGGTGCTGCTCTATCCATTCACCATTTCAATAGCTTAATGTGACTTCCTGTACACTTGACCAGTACTTAGAGATTTTAGCGTTCAATTCCAAATAGCACCACAAGCAGGCCTCCTTGAAGGGGTGCAATTTGAAAAGGCTACAATCTCTTTGGATTAGATATTTCTATGTGGAAAGTTTCCCATAATTTTGCACAGGGAATAATTTTACAACTTGCCATTACTACATTCTTTTACCAAAGTCTGGCCACCAGTGAGAAGGAGGGGAACATATGCATTCTAAAAACAATGAAGGGCAGTTGGGCAACAATGAAAAGCAGACACCTAAATGCCTGGCAGGCTTTTTCCACGATGGCTCATGCAACACTAGACATCCATGTGTCAGCATTCTAAAAATAAAATAATGGTTATGACCATTATTAGAAGCACATAGTTTTAGCAAAATAAACTACTGTTAGAAGATAGATTTTAGGGTCATAAACAAATTAATGCTGAGATATAAATCACAAGATCCTTCCACATTTTCATTATCTTCCTCTGAGGATTTACTGTGCTATAAATGAGATTCTATAGGAAAGCCACCCATATATAAAAATTTATAGTGTGATGTCAAGCATGCAAAGATTAACACTCAAATCATTATATTTTAATCATAGTTGTAATCAATTATAGTTATATAATTTTGATTTTTCTCAGTCCATTCTTAATACACTCTGGTTACTGTATTAATACTTCTTTGGTTGTTGAGAGGAATCACAAATGGTTTCTTAAATTAGAGAAAGAAAAACATTGCATTCTTAAGCAGATAAAAAAGGCTTAAATACATCATGATTAAACCATATGTCTTGTACGATCATCTCTTAAGTACTATAAGTCTTTACAGATGTACTGACCTCTTGGATTCCACAGCACCAATGAATCCCATTGCAATTGTGATATATTAATATTTGTCAAAGTCCTCCAAATTGAAAAGATTTTCTTTTCCGAGTACATGGGATTGCTTAGTTGAAAATTAAAGTTCTTGTCCAAATAGAGATAACATTTTGTTGCCTTCTATCCTGGGGAAATTTCTCCCTCCTTCTGTTAGGTAATATTTATTGGGTGTCATTTTCAATAGCATGAGAACAATACTAGCCTATTCAAAGTTATTAGAAAATATTCAAGTCCTTGTGTGTCTTGGGTTGAGCTGGCAAAATGCCAGCTGTCCCAGACAGAATGAAAAGGGAAGAAGACAGAGAGGAAAAAAACCCCAAACTTCTCAAACTAGGTTTATGCTGAAACTAACTACATGTATTTATACAGAAAAGAGAAAATTAAGAGAAAACTGCAATATAACATACACTTATACAAGTTATATATAACAAGAAAATAACTTCCCACACCCCAGTAAGCACAATTTTACCATCCTACCTGCAAATCATACTAAAGAAGTCAATTCCCCAAAGACAGACCTAAGCAGAGAGAAGAACTAAGAACAAACATTTTACTTTCTTAAGATAACATGATGGTGAGCCGGTGCTGTGGGCTTGGGCCTCCCCATCCCTCCTGGAACGGCATGGTGTGTCCTGCTGGGGCAACAGCTACGAAGCAACTCCACAAGCCACTCCCACATTGGCTCCTACCCCTTCTGAGATGATATCGTAACATGGTATGGAATACAACACCATTGGCTAGAAGAAGTTAGCTGTTAGCTAGCCCAGCTCAGCTCAAGTCAGCTGACAATTCCAGGCCTGGTCTGAACTCCAAAGCCCAAATTTAGGCCCATCAGCCAGACCCATAACATTGTGTGCAAATGTAATTGAAAGTAGCCAAGCATCTTGAAGACCATCTCCACCTGCATGTGTAAATTCTCTGACTCAGACAAGAAATAAGGGTAGAATTTGTTAACATTATTATTTTCATATTTTCCACATTGTTATTCTGCTTCAGTGGTTAGTTTAATTAAAAAACAATTTAAAGTTATTTGGAGTTGTACTTTGCCTTGCACATGCCACTGAACATTGTTTCACCTTAGTAATATTGCCATTTATGTGGATTGTCTTATATCTGGGAGAAGAGGAGTAGAAATTATGTCTATCATTTCTACTGTTGCAATAGCAACACAAGGACATGTCATGACAGTTAACCTCCAAACAGAAGAAAACAGGCATATTTAAAACATAAATAATGTGAATTGATTTGGGGAAAATAAAGGTTGCAATCAAAAAAACCCAACCTATGCATTCATCCAGTCCACAACAAAACAGACTAGTTCAGGTCCTAATCTTTAACTCAAGTGGAATCTGTCTAAAATGAAACAGTGTTATAGGTTTAGCTAATGAGCCTAAATTTGGGCTTTGGAGTTCAGACCAGGCCTGGAATTGTCAGCTGCCTTGAGCTGGGCTGAGCTAGCTAACAGCTGACTTCTTCTAGTCAATGGTGTTGTATTCCATACCATGTTATGACATCATCTCAGAAGAGGTAGAAGCCAATGTGGGAGTGGCTTGTGGAGTTGCTTTGTAGCTGTTGCCCCAGCAGGACACGTTGTGCCGTCCCAGGAGGGACGGGGAAGCCCAAGCCCACAGCACCGGCTCACCATCATGTTATCTTAAGAAAGTAAAATGTTTATTCTTAGTTCTTCTCTCTACTTAAGTCTGTCTTTGGGAAATTGACTTCTTTAGAATGTTTTGTAGTTAGAATGGTAAAATTTGTGCTTACTAGGGAGTAAGAAGTTATTTCTTGTTATACATAACTTGTGTGTGTTATATTGTAGTTTTCTCTTAATTTTCTCTCTTCTGTATAAATACATATAGTTAGTTTCAACATAAACCTAGTTTGAAGGGGTTTTCCCTCTCCCTCTTCTTCCCTTTTCACTCTGTCTTGGACACTTAGCATTTTGCCAGCTCAACCCAAGACAAACAGGTAAGCCTGGAGCTTCTAAAATAATTGAGTCAACGCAAACACTAGGCAGTTTATTTCCAAGTAACTTACAAATATGATTTATGAAAAAATACAATCAATTGAGTTTTTTCACTTAAGAATTTGGTTTTGGAGTCACCCTTCAAATGTTTATATTGAATAAACAGACATCCTCATTTTTTAATAGTAGTAATTTTGAGCTTTAAGACTTGCATCTTTACATACTGTTTTACTTGTTGATTCTGTCTTATTTATCTCTTTTGAGCTCAACAATGGTATTTTATAAAATCACAATTTTTTTTTAATTCAGAATGAGCTTTCAGTACCACACTGCAGGAGACTTAGATTAAGCAGAATACTCAGCCATTTTCTATATAAAGAAGTTCTCCTTCTCAAAAATGGGCATCAGAAACTGTTTATGGAGGAAGGCCAGCAGATGTATTGTGTACTGTGGAAGAGCAGAAAAGGTGTCAGAAGTTTAACACAAAAATAGACACAGAAGTAAAAATTCACTTTCTATTTGGTCTCCCAAACATGGTTGGATCAAAATAATAATGCCAGTGAGAAGAAACCTTGCTTCCATACAACAAAGAACAGTCTTGGTCAATGGCCTCAAGTGCTGAGAGCATGGGAAATTACAAGATATGGTCATTCTGATGGAGCATATTTACTGAACCACTAGTATGGAAGGCACCAGCTCAGTGGCACAACCAAGACAGAGAACTTTGGCTTGAAAAACAGTATGTTGTGAAATAGGGTCAGATGTATAGTAATGATTGACAGATCGCAGAGCATAAGTTATTGCTGTGAAGATAGGTGAGATTCTATAGCATGAGTATTGCATTGTTATTTAGCGTGGAGTAATTTCTCTGGATTCCTAATGTGGGTACAGGAGGCAGACTGAATATAGATGGTTAATTACTAATTGAGTAAATACTTTGTGAGAGATGGATAGATTCACTTATATGTCTTTTAGCATTCATTATAGCCTTTAGGAGGCAAAGGAAAGCCAGGATAAACTACTCATGACTGTAGCCTTGCTGCATAATGTATAATGTGTGAAGCTACTGTGAAAAAGATACTAAACTCCATGTTGAATAATTGTTATGAAAAATGTCTGTTGTAATTTCTGATCAATCCATGAGGAGGTCAATTGCAATAAATAAAATTGAGGAAACACTATAGAAATTCCTGCTTCTTAAAAAAAAAAAAAACAAACAACAAAACACCACACCAAAAAAACCCCCATCAGTATGTCTTCTTTTTGCCAAAATCAGCCAATATGTTTTTACACTATTAGAGTTCTTTTTAGATACAAATAGGATTTAGTAAGGCTACTAGTAGTTATTTTCCTTTTTCATTGTATTGATCACAGTCTAGAAATGCAACAGTTCAGACTTAAGGACTCTGTTAGTGCACAGACATTAATAGTTTAAATATCCAGGTCTC
>VWZD01006479.1:110955-121337 GCA_013396695.1 Sakesphorus luctuosus
GGGAGGGGGGGGGAGGGGAGAAGGGGGGGATGTTGAAGCACTCAGTTTACATGTTCATGCTGCCAAAGGCTGTGAATCTTCTCCTATTCAAACGTACCTAAATTACTGAAAACGAAATTGACTCCTGAAAACCGAGAGTTTTAAATGTGGAGTCTAAATTCAGTCATCAGAGTATGAAAGGTTAGACGTTTGAGTCCAAATTTCAGCATAACTTTATTTTTGAAGATGTCTGAACACCTGGATTATTTTCCAGTGTTATTTGATTCTCTAGAATAAAGGGGTCTGCAAAGAAGGCTTGAGAGCAAATAAACTGAAAGAAAAGCTAGTCAGTGGTTAGATTGTCAGTCATGGAGGTTACACCTCTGCAAGGAATGGGTATGGCAGGAGCAGACAGAGGGCAAATTTACCCCCTGGTACCTTACCAATCTATCTGCACTCAGAGTAGAAGTAACTGCCTCTAGAGATAATGGGGTATTTCAGTTTCTGTGTGTTTCTTCCCTGGCCTCTGCTGAGGTTAAAACTGTGCTAGCTGCTGATAATTCTAATGGTGTTTTTTCTGATGTGGAAACCTATTCACCAGAGATCATAATGGAAGTATCAGTGTTTCATACAAGTTCTTTGCAGTTATCAGATATTAATGGCCTTCAGTCTGTATTGACCTCACAGGCCAGGGCAAAGCCAGGAATACAGACAGAGAGAGAAAGATGATGACTGCTTTATTTTAATAATACAGGAACAAGAGACATGACAGATTTGAAAAGAAATCCTGTAAACTTTTACGTCATTAGGGAAAAGCCATTCATTTATTTTATAATAGAGGAGAAAGATAAAAACCACACACACAAATACTATGCAATAGATGAACACATGTGCCTTGTGAGGAACATAATTTAGATGCAGAAACATCATTTAGACGCAGAAACATCATTGTACTTCTCACAGTTACATTTGTTCACCTGCTTCTTTAGTGTACGCTTGTGGCTTGTTAAGAAAATGGAATTGTTTGCTACACAGAGGCTCCAAGGTGCAAAGTTTGATCTAGTCTTGTATTTTTCCATCCTTTTGTACTGTGTGTCAGGTTTTTAAGTTTTTCTTCAGTTTTAATGTCTCTTCTTTATGTTCTTTTTAACTATGGAAGTAGAAACACTTAAGTTGCTTTTGTTCTTCAAATCAACATGGTAAAAAATATTGATTCAAATAATGAGACACAGGTGTGCCTTGTAGGCACTCCATGAAGAATTCTTTCCTAGGGAATCAGTTCAAAGTTACTGAACGCATTTCTGTAATTGTGCTGCATTAGGCAAATTACTATATTAAATAGCCCACATGCTCACATTTACACCTGAGTGGGGTGACAGTAGGTTGTACACTTGGGTTGTAATAAATAATGGGGAAGAGGAAACAAAGACTTGTTAAACAGAACTTTTCTGCTTTTTTCACTCTTGTGTTTAATCACGACTCTTCATTTCTGCATTTTACTTCAAAGTAGAAAAAAAAAGGTGGTAGAAGTTCCACTATTATCATTTAGGTCAATGAGTGGTTGGTTCAGCTCTTCATTCTTTTGTCGTCCTTCCTTCTTCTTATATCTTCTTTTTATAGCAATGGTATTAACGTGAGACACCGCTCCAGCTCTAGACAGTAATTTTTAAATAACTCCTCTGTGTATCACATCTTTGATCTGTAATTTTTTGGATCAAATGTTCTGACTGCTACTCTATGTGTCTTTATCGAAAACATTGTGAAATGCTGGCACCACTTTGATCAAATCCTCAGCAGACATTATCAAACATTTATTTCCTAAATTAAATGATAATTGCTTTAATTTCTCTGATTTTTTTTCTCCTTTAAACTCTATTTGTTTCTCTGACAGTAAATGTTTCAGTCGTTCATTTGTTAATTTTTTACTGCCCTGTGATAATTGGTTTCTACTTATTTAGATGGAGGTTTATTTTTTCCTTTTAGCAAGAGGTTGACATAATTAAAGAATGATGAGATTTTTTTATTTTATTTTTTTATTTCCATCATAAAAGCATCTTCATGGACTTAAACCTACCTTTCAAAGTGCAAAACAAGTTGTCATTCAAACCTCACATTATTGTCCAGAGGGTTAGTTAAAATGTGAGTGTACTATGTATCAAAGCTCTTCAAGACCAGCAACCAACTTCTTACAAATCATTTCCTTAAATGTCATATGTTATATGACAGTGTCTGTCATATAAAATTGACTACTGGAGACACTGTGGGTCCAGTAGTATAAGTTCTAGAGATTATTTATTTAAGACTAAGGAATTTTTGCTCCAAATAATACAAGTGTATGAGGCCCTCAGGCAGCATAATTGTAAAGCTAAGAAGTATTATAAACAAAGGTGGAATGCAATAAGATGTAAAAATTTATAAGCTAATCCCTCCCCCCCCCTCGCCCCCCAATGTGTTTCAATTCTATCAGATGTTCTTGCAACAGGCTGTTTTAGAAATACTCCATTTTTATATGAAGTCACTGACTCACGTTCTTCTATCACAGCTCTCGTCCCATCACTTTTTCCCGCTTCTTTGAATCTAGGTAGCTAATCATAAAAGAAACACCTTTGAGGAAAGCATATAACTGCTGATTGCACTATTTTCTTTTAATGTGTCAATAAAAAGGTAATTATATTTTGTTTGGTTTTAGAGTTATAATTGCCTTGGAGGAAAAAAATTGCCTGCTGGAACCAAAATCCAGAGAATAAAGCAAAAAGAAAAAAATAACCTTGTTATTTTCTTCAAGATAGAAGACTTTAGCATTAAAAAATCAATTGACAGATTCTTTGAAATAATTATGCTGCAACCAAAGTGACAAAACTTGTAAAAGATGTTGCTCTAATAACTGATCATGTACTGAAGAACTATAGCCACATCAGGACAATTGTATCAAAATGAATGTCAAGAATACATTTGAAAACCCTTTATTATTGCTGCTAAAACTAAAGTCAGTAGAAATTGTTGGATTTTGTGCCTCCATCCTCTGCCTTCTCTCAACTTTTCTTTTACTTTTAAAATGAAAATATTGTGGAAAAAGTCAAATCACGTGAAAAATCCCAACAGTTTTCTGTGGACAGCATCTGTTGCTTTTATATTTGGTTGCCCTTACTGGCATGCTTACAGATGGTGATAACATCACTTAAGGAAAAATATATCAGTTTTTTAAATTTGCATTCACTGGTGTCAAATGCAAAGCCTATTTGACTGAGGCTGGGCAGTTTATTTAAACAAAGACAGTGTCTGAGAATTAGAAAGATTACCTTACACTGATTGAGAGAAACATAGAAACTAGTATGTTACGCCACAAAACCATGGGCTGCTGAAACAATGCTCATTCCATATGATGAACAACTGAAAGCAAATTGCTTCACAGTGGTGACACTAAGAAAATTCCTGTGCCATCTTTACATCTAGATCTGATCTCTGTTAACATGTTATGTGTGTATGTATGGCTAGGCTTCATGAACGAAGATTTGGGAAGGGCTCTACCCACACGGGTGTGTCCTTCGAGCCTGCACAGTGGATTTTTTAGGTGAGGCACAGTGTGTGCGGAACTAGACCCACCCTTTAACTCCTTAGGTTCATCTGCCACGGCTGAGCGAGCTTGGACTAAAACTTACAGCCTCCAGTATTCCCAGGAGGTCTCCCATACAAGGACCAACCGGGCCTGACCCTGTTTAGCTTCTGAGATCTGATGGGATTGGGTGTCAGGGAGGTATTTAACTGCCTTAACATATTATGTAATGGCCAATCTTCGCGAACGAAGATTTGGGAAGGACTTACCCCACGTGTGCCCTCCGAGCCTGCGCAGTGGATTTTTTAGGTGAGGCACAGCGTGCGCAGAACTGGCCCCACCGTTTAAGTCCTAAGGTTCATTTGCCACGGCCGAGCAAGCTTGGACAGTGACAGTGAAGTCTCCTTAGGACTATCTACAGCACCCGGTACTAACCGGGGCTGACCCTGCTTCACATCTGAGATCTGACGGGATTGGATGGCAGGGAGGCATTTAACTGCCGGGGCAGCCCGTACTGAGACTCGAACTCGCAACCTTGGGAGTCGGAGACCGGAGTGCTTTCCACTACGCCACGGGACCGCCCTTAACATATTATGATGTGAGATTTAAATACCCTGAGAGCTAAAAATCAACATTCAAAGTATTTGTTCTCTTTATTGCAAAGTGTAAATTTGAACTTAACTCTTGCCTAGTATCGAATCTGCTCTTCACTCTTGTGGCCAGGGACACAACTGGAGGAAATGGCATGAAGCTGAGTTAGGGGAGGTTTAGGTTAGATATTAGGAAAATATTCTTCACTCAGAGGGTGTTTAAGCATTGGAAAGGCTCCCCAGGAAGTGATCACAACACCAAGACTGACAGAGTTCAAGAAAGGTTTGGACAATGCTCTTAGGCACTTAATGTGACTCTTGGGATTGTCCTGTGTAGGGCCAGGAACTGGACTCAATGATCCCTGTGGGTCCCTTTCAATTCAGGATATTCTATGATTCTACAATTTGACGTGTCTTTTTATCAATATGGTAGCTTTTAGTATAATAGCTTTTAGCACCTGTATAACTTCATTAACTTCAAGAGACCCCGGTCTTATTGACACCAGATAAAAACAGATCCTGAGAACATTGTTCCAGTGTCAAACAAGTAGTCTCATGTTAATGGCAGTTTTTCTCTTCATTTTTTTCTTCCAATAGCAGTTAATTTTTATCGGCATCTTAATAACAATATATAGCAGTATGTATTGTGCTGTCACAAACTATTTAGCATACGTTTTTAACAAACTTACTCTACTCCTTGTATCATGAAGTGATTTCTAAAATAGTTGTGCCTGCTACAGAGATAGCATCGTGTGGTGACTTCATTGTGGTGTGCAAGCACATTCTGCTCACACATGAAAACTTTTGTGATTTTTGTATCTTGGAATTATGTTGTCTGTAGGCATTTTTGTGCATTTTAATGCAGTGTTCAGTGATGGCTAATGAGGGCTCATTCACTCCTAAAAACCCAAGAATTCTCCCTCCAGTCATTTAATTTGATCTATTCAGATCCAATTATTACTTTTTACACTACCACTGTCATTTCTGTGGACGAAATTTTGAAGACATCTGTCACTTTAACGCAACTATGTCTCCTATGGAAGACATATTTTTTCAATAGTAGTATATGCACCTGTGTGGCATTAATGGCATAAATTCAAATATTAGTTTCATAAAGAAATCTGCTGAAATTCTTTAATTCAAGTAAAGAATGTGCAAAACTCCTTCCTCAAAAAGACAGATTTTAAGATTTTTTGAGATCAAGTGATTTAAAGTCAATCAAAAGAAGAACACATAGCATTTCACAAGGACAATAAAGAATTATAAATTAAGGATGAAATATGCCTACTGAATATTTCATGGTTTTATGTGTCTGTCTGTCCAGCATTAGTGTAGAAAATGCTAACACATGAGTGAGTGAGCTTGAGAGTGGCACTTTTTGACAGAGTTCCATTCTATGAAAGGAGTCAATCAAGTGGTGAGTGAAAAATTCTTTTTCTGACAGAGGTGTCAGCAGAAGCATCAGACTTTGATGACAACAAATCCATAGCTGGAGAAAAAACTGACAGGGTGGAAAACAAGAGATCATAATACTGATCTTTTCAGCTGTCCATAACATAATTTCACAGTAATTATTGCCCCAGCTGGTTTTATTAACTACAGGTTTTAGAAGTTGATCTATTTACAGGGCATGACGTACAAAAAATTTTTAAAAAGTGAAGACAAATGGTGTGTCATGGAAAAGCAATATTATTTCTCTCACTGTAAACTTTGGGTAAAATGAGGTCAGCAGAGGAAGACTGCTATAGGTTTTAGAAGAATCTAAAGAGTGTTATTCGCTTATTCTGAGGTTAATTCAACAGAATCTATAGGTGAGTAAATTCTTCTTCTGATATATATGGGATACCTGATTTACATAGTTGTTATGCTCTAGTTTATTAAAGCAAGCCATAAACGCAAGGCTAAGTTTCCAACAGAGGGATAAAGGGCTGAAGATGTTTTAAAGCAGTAACTTTTTGTTGTTTGTTGTTCACATGTTAAGTGCACTCTGTGGACTAGAGTGATGAGGGTCCCATTTCCAACACAGCATGGAGTGGGTGATCTCGTCAACTGTAAAATGAAGCCATAAGAGCACAGCATGAAAATGTATTAGCAACAGTTAGATAAGGGGGACCTCAGCAAGGAGTACACACTTCCAATTGGTGAAATAATGCTTTTACAAATTGTTTTTGGTACATTAAGTACCTTTCACAGCCAAAATTAGGGGGAAAAAAGTCGAAAAAAATAAAATAAATAAATGGAGACACAGAATTGCACAGACAATAGAGCAAACTCGGGTTTTTCCTCTCACAAAGTAATTCCATGCAGATTTTTTTTTTATTGAAATTGTTTCCCAAGTTGACAGATCTTGTGTACAATGATAAATGACAGAGTGTCATGCAGCTGTCAACCTGTGCTCTGGGATATTGCACAAAAACTCCCTAATAATGATAATAAATATGTGTTTCTCCAAACAGAAGGTATTTTAAACCAGTAAGCACAGTGGTGTAGTAACGTAGTATTAAACACCAGTGAGGTGAAGCTGAGAAAAGATTTATATATTTGTACTAATCTA
This sequence comes from Sakesphorus luctuosus, assembly GCA_013396695.1. Taxonomy (NCBI): domain Eukaryota; kingdom Metazoa; phylum Chordata; class Aves; order Passeriformes; family Thamnophilidae; genus Sakesphorus; species Sakesphorus luctuosus. Next base: position 117,632 of record VWZD01006479.1, read on the forward strand.
GCAGCTCTTTACTGACTATGACATGCTGACAAGGAAACAAGGGTTATGAAAAATGATCTGACACTATGTTGTTAAATTTATGAATTTCAAAGTGCTGAATAGTCTGTGGCTTGCCAGGATTGAATGCCTGAGTTATTTCAATGATTGTTACAGAAAAATTGGGACTGTGATAAAAAACTGTAAATGCAATGGTTGCATAAGGAAGCCAGTTAAGTAAAATGACACAGACAGCCGTATGGAAAGTCATAGAATTTGAGTCAGAAAATTAAAAGTGTTCGTTCAATCAATTCAAAACATATCTTAAAAGCAGCCCTCTCTATTATGAAGAATAGTCACATCAAATTTTCAAAAGAATGCTGAAGGACATGTGGGACAAGTTACATGCCAGATCCTGAAATAAGTTGAACACTTGTAATTGAGAGGACTTCTAGATTGCAACATATCCTGGGGGGTGACTGAATTAAGAAAGTACTGTCCATATGTTTTCAAGTGGGCCCCAAAATTTTGAACCACAATTTAGTGCTTCAGTGAATAAAACGCAGAGCGTGTTTCACTGAAACACATCACTGTTGTCTCATATATGTCACTGAGAAGGTGCTGATCGTCTCTGCTGCTGAATGTTATTTATTACATATAGAAGACAAATTTTGATAGTTTTCATTTTCTTTTCTACTGGAAGTTTTGCATACCTCAATTTGCTATTGAGTTTCATTGTTCTTTGACTTCTGTAAGAATTAAAAACATTTTTTGGCAACAGTTTACTTGTCTGAAGATATTTTTTGAGACTGACATTTAACTTATATATTCTTCTAATTTGGCATGGTGAAAAATAAATCCTACATAAAACTCAAATATGACTACAGCTTTTAAAGAATAGGGACAGAAAGTTTCAGAAAAAGACTGGTTCAGTTTTGCAGTTGCATTAATTCTCTAGTGTTTCACTATAGACTGGAATTTCCTTTTATTTCCTCAAGTTAAAAAAAAATTTCAGTGATTTTTCCGAAAAATTATATCTCGTTAATAAACAAAACAGTGCAATAGAGCTCATATTTGACACAGGCTTTTGATCAAAGTTTATTGAAACCTCTTCTTAAACATTTTAAAACCTTTTACCTAAGACTGCTTACACCAATGACAGCCTCACACTTTCTCCCAGTCATTTACTCTTTGGGGTTTTAAGGATACTCTGGTGATCTGCTGGTTCATGTTTTGTTTCAGGGAGGTTTTGTCTTGCAAAGACATGAGACATTGTCTTTGCAGAGTGAAATTGCTAGCATCTGCTTAGCCATATTGGTTTTCAGCCACATAGTTGAGAGTAATGTTTTGGTATATTTACAAATTAAATAAATGTATAATCTTAAAAAAGGAACAAGAAGAAAGATGGGGAGCAGGAGGAATAAAAGAAAGGAAAAAGGAAAAAATGAAAGCGAGAAAATGGGAGGGAGAGGGAGAAGGGGAAGGAGAAGAGGAATAGGAAAAGGAAGAGGAGGGGGAAACAGAAGAGGAAGAGGAAGGGCAAAAGAAAAGCAAAAGGGAAGAGAGAAGAGAAGGAGAGGGGGAAGGGAAGAGAAAAGGGGAAGGGGAGGTAATACACCTTCATAATTTAGGGCCTTCATAAACTTTAATGAGCTGTTTGTTTCTATGATTTATTTTTTCATTAGCCTTGTGCATTACCTGATAGCCTATTGCAATGGGGTATTGCAATGAGATACAAAGACAAAAACCTGGAAAAAGTCCTGTGTGTTGCTAGTTTAATCTTAACATCTAATGTTGTGGAAACTAATAACTCATGAAATGGGTTGGATTAGTTATGTTCCTTTTTTAACAGATTTGTGGAGCTCTTGAAATCTTATTTGCCTGCCACTCAATCCTCTATAGATAAAATGAATGCTACTGATTTCTGGGTGAACCACAAACAAGAAAAAAACCCCTGGTATTAAGCCTGTGAGGTAGGAGCTGCGATAACTCCCCTCCAGGGAGGCATTAGCACTTTCACACCCAGCCTGAGAGGTCATGTCTGCTAATGGGCCATCAATGATTCCAAAAATATCGCATGACTCACAGAGTTAGATTACACAATATGGAACTCCCCACCCTGGGGGAAGTACAGGGCATTCCCACCTGAACCAGAGGGTATAGAATCTTGGGTTTTGGGAACTTCTGGTACCACTCGTCAGATCCAGAGGAAGACCAGAACCTTGACAGGACTGCAACCACCACTCTCGACCAGACTGCGACCATCATCTACACCAGTAGATTTTTCTCCTTTTCTTTTACTTTGGACTCAGGAAGACCACATGGGTCTCAGTACAGGGGTTAACAAACACCATGTTGTTTGTGCCCAAGGGTGCCGGGTTATACTTCTGGGGTTTTGTGGGTTAAAACCAATTTCACTTTGTATCATTGCATTTATTGTAATATTTTTTTAAAATTGTAACTCTGATTTAGAATATCTTTTTGAGTTGGGTTCATTTTTCTTGCCAATTTACTTTAAAACCACCACACTAGGTCACTAAAAATCTAACTGGAAGAGCCCTTGGGAGAGGGTACCTTTTTGCTTTCTTCTTAAAACTGTTTTGAAAAAGGAAACTTTAAAATTTAATTTTTCCTCTCTCAGAGTCCATGTACCATAACATTAGTTATGGGATTGGATTTGTTGATTTGTACAAAAATAAAGATTGTGAAGAGAAAGCACAAATGCTCATCCTCTTTCTCTGGAATGATCAAGATCAATCAAGATTGATCTGGTTTTCTTGATTGCTGGCTCATAGTACATGGGAACAAATACATAAAGATAAAATATCATAATTTTAGAAATCCAAAGGCAATTCTGAAATGTACAAAATAAGAATAGAGTAAGGACAGAAGGGTTAGAACATGTGGAGCTCACAGCTGGCACTAGCAGACTTGAGAGGCTTTGGATAAGAATAAAGGGGCAAACAAATAATGCAGGTATCCTCATGGCAGTCTCCTATAGACATCCCAGCCAGGATGATGATGCCTAAACACCCTGGATGACAACATTAAGGAACAAGTCCTAAGGGAGCTTCTCGAGTACCAAAAGTGGAGGCAGCTCCCAAGCAAAACACATACACACACACACACAGATGGTGGGTGACTCAAAAGCATTTATTCCTAGTTGCAGTGGTGTTTTAAGGGTTAAAATAGGGGCGTGGTTTGGAAGGGATTGGATAATACAACAGTCAATAACTTAAAACAACCAGTAACAAGGCATCTGGGAGTTGGATTCAGTGAACTAGGAAAGGATTGGCTCAAGGGCGTGGAGGCGGGCGGTCCACAGGACCAATAGTAGTTTAGAATAGGTGGAAGAAAGAGACATCTTTCCACCCGTGTGACCACTGTGTGGCGGCCACATGGCAGCTGTGTGGCCACCGCGGCTTGCCTCTGCTGGCTAGCAGTGAATACTGCGGCCCTGGCACACAGCCGTCCTGCCCTGCCGCCTGCTGGGACCCGCACCGCTCATGCCAGTGAAGGGCGGCTTGCCAGCAGGCCCCCCCAGGGGTCTGCCATTTATGCTGGCCCCACCAGGGTATGCACCACTTCAATACTGCTTGTGCATGTACCGCAGCACCTCATCGGCAGTGATGCCCCATGGCACCATCCCTGCAGGGGTGGTGGCACCCTCCAGCTGGGTGCTACCGCTGGCCATCCCTGCCCGTACTTGTGGGTGTGGGATGACTCTCCC
>VWZD01006480.1:0-31035 GCA_013396695.1 Sakesphorus luctuosus
AAAAGGCCGCAGCCTCAGGCCCCAGTGTGGCAATGATGTGGCAGCGCTAGGACTAGAAAAGCAGCAATGGATTTCCCTGCTGGCCCCTTTGCCCTGGGAGGAATCTTCGTCCGTCCGGAATTTCCTCCCACACCAAGGAGGGTTGCGCGTTGCTGGCAGGTAAAAGCCGGCAGCCTCGGGCCCCCAGGTGCCAATGATGTCGCGCCGCTAGGCCTAGAAAAGCAGCAACGGCTTTCCCTGCTGGCACCCTTTGCCTGGGAGGAATCTGCGTCCGTCTGGAATTCCCGCCCCCGCCAAGGATGGTTTGCGCATTGCCGCCAGGTAAAAGGCGGCAGCCTCGGGACCCCAGGTGCCAATGATGTGGTGCCACTAGGACCAGAAATGCAGCAACGGCTTTCCCTGCTGGCGCCTTTTGCCTGGGAGGAATCATTACCCCTCAGGCTGGGTGTAAAGGTGCTGATGCCTCTTTGGAGGCATTACACCTGGGTCATTGGTGTGAAGGCAGGAATATCCTCCTACTTCACAGGGTCCTTTAACACCCAGTTTTCAGCTTGAGGGCTCAGGTGTGCCTTGGGCAACGGCTGCAAAGGGTCCATTATTAACAGTCCATCAGAAGCGAGACAGAGGGTGTAGAACACATAGTTTTGGCCATCCCCACATAGTGAGAAACTGGTCCCAGCACCTGTAACTAGAACAAATAGTGTGGCAAGCACGACTAGGGAAGTGATTCTCCCTTTGTACTTGTCATCTTGAAGTGCTGTGTCCAGTTCTGGGCCCCTCAACTCAGGGAAGACGTTGAGCGAGTTGAGCATGTCCAGAAAAGGGAAATGAAGATGGAGAATAGTCTAGATGGTAGGTCTTATGAGGAGAGGTGGAGGGAGTTGGGGTTGTTCACCCTGGAAAAAAGGAGGCTCAGGGGTGACCTTATCACTCTCTACAACTACCTGAAAGAAGGTTGTAGCCAGGAGGGGGTTGGCCTCTTTTCCTAGGCAATTATCCATAGGACAAGAGGAGATAGCCTTAAGATGTCCCAGAGAAGGTTTAGCTTGGACGTCAGGAGGAATTTCTTCACAGGAGTAGTTAGATATTGGAATGGGCTGCCCAGGGAGGCGGTGGAGTCCCCATCCCTGGAGAAGTGTTTGAGAAAAGACTGGATGTGGCACTTGGTGCCCTGTTTAGTTAACATGGCAGTGTTCAGTCAAAGCTTGGACTTGATATCAGAGGTCTTTTCTAACCTACTTGCTTCTGTGATTCTGTGTGTAAATATTGTTCCTCAAAAACCCATTCAAATGCTGAGCTCTTTACAGAACACCAAGGCCAACAGCTCTAGCTACCAATCCACAAACCTCAGGGGAAGCCGAACACCCTGTTGACATCTACTGGTAGGGAATCAGTTCTGGAAAACAGTCTGTTCCCCTGCTTAGTCTGCTAAAAGTCCAACAAATCCACACTCTGAATACTGGGCCTCAGACTACTTTCCTTTCCCTCTCGAGCCTTGGATTATCAGATCTTCCCTTTTCCTGATTCTAATATGACGAAAAAGGGGACACAAGGGTCAGTCTGGCGCCTCTCAGGAAATTCCTCAGAATTCACTCCAGGTTGTCAGCAGGGGTGTAGCGATAGCCAAGTCCATTGTCCATGGGCATTCATGAAGTCCAAGCCTGCTGGTGAAACCATTACTCAGAGAAGTTGTTCCCTAGGGAGGCCATCACCCCTCTCAAGTACAGAGGAAAAAGCTTTGGCTGACAAAGGACATCAGCACCTCTTCCAGAAAGATCAGATCAGTGCCAATCACCTCTTGGGAAAACAAATAATTGTAGCTCAACAAAATTATTTTAAAAAACCCAAATGTGACCCACAAAGCACCTTCATCTGTCAAAAGCATTTTGTTGGTATCTGTAGCTGCTGCCAAGGATGAGGAATGCTCGGAGAAAGACAGGCATGCAAGTAGCAATGGAAGGAGCCTGTTGTTATAGTAAAATCAAAAGTGAGCAATTCAGATCTATAGAAAGCCCTGTGAGACTTAGCTATCAGTCAGAAGCAGCAAGGAGCTCAGCTGCTGCTGGCTGATAGGGAGGAGGTTACTCCCCAAGAATTCACATAGTAGGAATATACAGGGCTCTGCAGGTGCACGAAAACAGCCAGGATGAAATAATATAAACAGAACTTGTGACAGATAGGTTCTAACCAATTGAAGTATCTAGTGTGGTGGTGTGTTAACTCTATTAGCCAATAAGCTGTAGTCATAACCCTATATAAACTGTGTGCTATGTCTAATAAAATGTCTTCACTTGAATCTCATAGATTCGTGTTGTGAAGTCCTTTCTCTCCGCCGTGAACTTTGTTTACTTTAGGAGCCAAGTTATCCCAATGGCCAGCTCAAGTCCAACCAGCTTTTGCTGGCCCACTCCTCAGGACCCCAGGCATTCTGCAGGTGAGGTTACAATCACCAGTCACAGGTGCCTGGTGTCCTCCCTTTGGGGACACAGGGCCACACACCTTTGTGACACCTGTGGCCACCACGGCCAAGGCACCTCTGACAGTTGGAAGTCATGGACTAGGATGCTTTGAAATCCCCTTCTCAGGAGAACATGTTGGGGTCCAAAGCTTCATTTGAGTGTGTAAGCTCCTCAAAGCCTTGTGTTCTTCATGCCCAAAACCTCATTTTGAAGGTCCAGAATCTAATTTCTAGTGATACCGAAGGGGTTTTTGATTTTTTGATTTTCACATTTTGTAGATTTTAGGAACACAGTAGCTGTAGATTTTTAGTGGGTTAATATTTCTGCCTTAAGTTTAATGTCTTTCTATCGCTACCTCTGTCCCAGAACAGGGAGCTCAAATTCCTTTAGTTATTTAATCTTGTTTAGACTCTCTTCAAGGTAGAATGCTGACTATCAGAAGGCCTGCAGAACAAGACACAAACACAGGGCAGGATGACCCAGAAATCAGAACAGTGGAAGAACTCCAAAGCCCGAGGAAGAGGAGAATGATGAAGAGGAGACCCCAGACCCAGTTCCTGAGGGTTGGAACAGGGGTGGAACTGGGGCTGGACTGAGAGATGTGTAAAGTAATGACTGGGTGAACCATATTATAAAAACCATAGAAACTAGTGTTCGGGAGAGCACGTGCAGGTCATCATGTATTCATGTGGGCCTTTGGCCTGATATTAAAGGACTTTACTTTTTATCTTATCCTACACTAACTTGGCTCAGAGTTCTGCTTTGTTGGGGGTCTCTCACGGCATCACTATGCTATAAAATCCCATTTTTAAGAGCAAAAAGACTAATTTTCAAGGACCAAACCTGTCTTTTAGTATTCATAGTTGTCGGGACACGGAAAGATGAGACACTCAATATGAGGGTCCATGAGTTTCAGTTTATTGTCTATTACATGCTCTTTTTATGCAGTTTAGATAATTAGCTTATACATATTATAATTGCTTCATACATATTGCAAAGCTTAAGCTCAGATTGGTTAATACAAAATATGTGCTTTTGGCCTTGTGCAGTCACTTTGGCATCTCTTTTTATCTTCTGTCTAGTTTCAGGATCTTTTCACAGCCTTGTTCATTGTTTAAGACCAGGGGTTTTTGCCATCTGGTCCCTCTCTTGGTTACACATTGTTGCAATCTTTTGAACATCCTGCAAACCTTGCAGAAAGTCCTGCTCACAAGGCTGTAGTTCTGAAAGCACAGAGGCCCAATTGATCTAAAGCTACGTGACCAATTTTCCACAATCCCATCACATAGTCTTTTTTTAGGACCCACAGTTCCAATGTCAGGATCCAGAGCCTTCTGGCTTGAATTAAAAGCTTTCTTTTTTGGGCACAAACACTTGGTTTTCATGAGCAACATCCTCTTTCAAAGTCTTGTGCATAGTGGCAAAGGAGTAACAACACGCATTTTCTCATGTCAAATCAAAACATCTGGGTCAGTCTGGCTGCTCTCAGGAGAAACCCATTACCCACTGTGTTCAGTACTGGCTCCCCTCTCCCCAAAGAAACAAAGCTTTGCTCCTGACTCAGAGGGCTTTGGGCACTCCAATGGAAGCTTCAAGCAGTAAAATCTGGCTCTGAGCCCTCCAAAAGAGGACTTGAGTATTAAACAAAGTTTTGAGTTATAAAAATGGACCTTTGGAAGTGAAAATTAGGCTTTGAACCTTGAAGTTACAGTTTGGATCCTCAAAGGATGCTTTGATATCAGAAACTAAGGTTTTGACTCTGAGCCTGTCAAACTGCAGACTAGTTGAGTCCTAAAGGGAAGGCTTTGGTATCTGACGGAGGAGAAGCTTTGGAAGCTGTCTTGGTTTAGTGAAAAAATGCTCAGGAGGTGAAACCTGTGACAAAATAATCTGTCCTTTTTTTGCTTTTATTTCCCTCCCCCCAGTATTGACAAAGTAGAAATTATGATGAGTCTGAATCAAGAAGGAAAAATAACAATTTTACTGAAAAATGGCAAGAAACCAAACAAACAAACAAAACCCCCAACAATAGCAGAGAATATTACCCAGCTCCCCTCTCTCCACTAGGTTAAAAACAAAACCTGGAAGAACATTTCCTTCCAAGAGAAATCCTACACCATTGGGGCAGTAACGCGAGTTGTGATGTAGCAAACCACATGAAATGACAATGGTGGGGCTGGGATGGGATGGCCTGTCACGGTGCTGGGGCTAGGCAGTCACAGGCCATGAGGTGGCAGCCCTTTGTGCAGCTCCTGAAAGGGAAATTACTGAGCTGTTGGCAGCAGTTGGTCATGCCAAGACAACTCAGCTGGGGCCAGTGGGCTCGATCCACATGGCCAAGCTCCTAGAAGGGAAATTCCTGATCAGTGGTGGCAGTGGCACTTGAACCTTCAGGTAGCTGGTGGCCAGAGTGTTGCAAAAGCCACTCTCAAAGCAGTTGGTGTCACACAGGGCTGGAGCGACTCTTTAAAGTGCCTGGCACCTGTCACAGGATGGGGTGCTGCAGTGGCTTTTTCCCTTGGCAACCACATCCAGGAGTAAGAGAGTAAGTTCCAGAAGCACTGGGGATTTTATTCCCTGCCTCCTGTGTTCTTACAATGTTTCACTTAAGACTCCCTCCCCTTTCTTAGGAAGGTACAGAGATGCCGGAGACAGTCCCTCCGGCAGTGGGAGCAGCTGAGGTCACTGTCCCTCCTCAGCACCAAACCAGGTGGTACAAAAATAATTCACCAAAAATCCTTCCCATTTAACTAAAACTACAACAGAAGCTTAAAAATCAGAGTTTGGGCCCAAAAATGAGACTTTGGACTCTATAAATAAGGCTTTGGACTCTACAAAATGAGCCTTTGGACCATACAAATGAAACTTTAGACCTTCTAAATCAGACTTGGGACCTTCAAAATGACACTCTGTGCCCTTCTGATGAATCTTGGGGCCTTAAGAGCAGGGCTTGCAAGTTAGAACTGAGCCCAAATGAGGGTAGTTGAGACCACAGAAAATAAGCTGTGACACCTAAAAAAAGGTGATGTAGTACAAATGACCTTTGGACCCTCAAAATGAGGTGAAGCTACTGGTTCCTTTCCAGCCCCAAGAAATGAAGCTTTGCTCATGGGAGGTCAAGGCCAGTAACAGCCTTCTGTCCTGGCACCTTTTGTGTGGGAACAATCCCTAGACACATTCCTGTTTGGAGCTCAGCTCACGATTTCTGAGGTGGGCCCCTGCAAGAAGAGTGGGGCCTTTTGAGGTGGTTTCCTGCTTTCTCAGGAAGGCAAGAGGGACTGCATGCCCTGCTCCAGGCCCACAGGCACTCCCCACTGCTTTGGGTGGATGAGGAGGATGGAGGTGTTAACCCACCTGGTGCAGCAAGAGCTGCTGTTGAATGGAAGTGGCCACTGCACCCCAGGCGGCCAGGACAGGGGGAATGTTTGCAGTAGCCAGAAGGGGGCATGGTCAGGACCTGGAGGTTGTTCTTCACCACCTCCCATCATTGCCAGGGGAGAGGGAAAAAGACTCTTCCAGGGAGAAATAATCCTGGTCAAGAAAAACAGGAAAACTAGGGGAAACTCTCTGGTATTGTTTATTGCCACAGACTTTTGATCCTTTCTTTTCCTATACCTTTTGTTATTAATATTGTTGCTATTACTGTTAGTTTTCTTATTTCACTGCTGTTTCCAGTAAATTTTCCTTATCTCAACCTGTGACCTTTGCCTTTTGTGCCTCCTGCAGTCAGAGCTACGGAATATCCCAAATCTACTGGGGGTCACTCCAGAAATGTGTCGAGTTGGGCCCAAATCCTTTAAATCAACAGGATCAATGCCCTGCGGATCCCAAGGTGTTTCCCAAGCATACCAGTGGCCAGGTTCTACTTTAACAGGATGCAAAGTGCCATGGAAGGTCAGTTGTGGAAATAAGTCCAGGATTTTGGCGTCATTCCTGCGTGACTCCTTTGCTGAATACCATTGTTTGCTCATTTCACAGCCAAATACTCCAAAATACACCACATGGACAGGGCTCTGGGGTAGAAATCACTGGATGAACACAGTTTGGCCATGGAATAACGGTCAAAAATTATATAATTTTTTATAATTTTCATAATTTGTTTTAATTAACTTTTAAATTAATTGTTTCAATTAATCATATCCTGCATATATTAATTATAAATAGTTAGTTATTCTTAAATTTTTCTTGGTCAACATTTAGCAAAGTTGTCATAAGCTATTTCTGTGGGAGCACAGCTTGGGAAAAATGACTGAAACTTCAGGGTTTGATAAACTAACTCTGATATGATTCAATGAAGAAAGCCTGGAAGAGAAAGATGTATTGGTGAAGTTGGACACCTAGAATGCAGAATTTATGGACCACAAGTGCTGGAAATTATATAATTTTCTAGGTTTTTTTAAATTTTGGTCTTAATTAACCTTTTAATTAGTTGCTTTAATTAATCATAGGTTGTGTGTAAAGCCCTAAACTACTTTTAGCCAGCATATAGCAAAAAAGTTGTCATAAGCAACCTCACTGAGAACATAGCTTAGAAAAACAAATAAAACTGTAATTTGTTAAAGTGAACCTTGATATGCTTCAGTGAACAAAGCCCAGGAGAGAAAAGTGTATTGTTGTAACTGGACATGTGGAAGCCAGGCCCTTCTGCAGGAACCAGAAGATACAGGAGAGACTAACAAAGACTCAGTATATGTGTTGGAAAGCCACTACCAGAGGAAAAAAGATACTAAAAAGACTGAAAATATGGACTAATTTGCATGAGTAGCGAGTCAGCCAATAACCAATAGAAGACAGAACACCAACTGATGAAAAAGAATGATGTAATTTAGAATCAATGCACAATAATTTCTTTGTTTGCTAAAAATATATAAATAGGTGGAAAAGTTTTGTATGAGCGTCTGTTGGAGGCCAGGATTTTATCGGTCACATCCACCTCCTGGTCGGAATAAAGGAATGCCTTGCTCACTAACACTAAAAGGACAGTGTTAGAGGATTTATTTATCCTGACATTTTTTGAGGGTTTTCTCAGAAAGAAGTGATTAAATGAACTTTTCTTTCATTTTTAAAAGTTATTTTATACCCCCAGGCATCTCTCAACCCACAGGTTCTCATCTCTATGACGCTCCTCATAGAATGACATGAGGATTAAAATGTTTCAGAATCATAAAATCCTCTGCAGAGGCCCAGGAAAGTCTACATTTTTATCAAGAAAAAGCAGTTTCAACAAGGTCATATGAAGCAAAATCACAAAAATCACCACTTTTTCATCACATCATATAGTTAAAAACATTTTTCCTCTACCTCTCACCCCAGAAAGAGTTTTAACTCTTCCAATTATTTAGTCTTCAAACGCTTGTGACTCCATAAAGTGTGTGTTTTAGGGGTAAAACCTAATTAAAAGCTGGTTAACCCTGAGTGCCGGAGGTGGAGGAAAGACACCAGCCACCCTGCAGGGAAGCTGCTGGATAAGGGATGCTCACTGGAGGTCCAGGGAATTGCTATTTTGACTGAAGCCAACCCAAACCAATTCTTTGCCTTAGGAAGGGGTAAGAAGGGGCCATTCAGGGCAGCATTTCATCACCCAATGGGGTGTTAACTGGTGTCTTTGACTTTCATTCTCCCTCAACCACAGGGAAAATACATCGAATCTCTTATTCTTCAACTTTTGATTGACTTTGAACACATATGATCAGTGATTCACCTGCCCACAGTCGTGATTAAACACAGCTAAGGCTCATGGCATTACTCGCGTTCCTCTCCCATGGCAATGGGGTGTGGCTCTCAGTAACGACCAGGTGCTGACAAAGAATGCTGACCTCAGTCACAATACTGGTTGCTAACAATGCAACGTGGCCCTCAGTCATGCCTGGTCCCCGGTAACGTGGCCCTTGGACACAACCATGTGCCAGTGTAGAACTTGGCCCATGCATACCACCAGGTGCCAGTAAGGGAATTTTGCCCTCAGACATGGCCAGGGGCTGCCCATGGAGCATCTGCTATTCCCTGATTCCTCCAGATTTAAGTAAGCACTTTTATTTAAGGAATAAAAAATACTTATATTTGTGGGGAAAATTCCAACCCGTTTGGGGGCTTATTTTAATGGCTATTTTTAAGGTTATTTTAAAGATTGTTTTCAGGCTGTGGTGCTGACTGCTGCGTCTTAATTAGCAATAACTGCACTGCTTCAGAACCACCAAAAATAATGCAGAACATTTTGAGTCTAATTTAAGGGCATTTTGCCCTTGTGCCAGGTCATTCAAATGGCATTTTGCCAAATGGCTCATTTTTTGTTTTTGAAACTGTTGATAATCGTTGCTTCCTACAATTATCAGGGAAAGGGGAATAAAAGGATGTGAGCAATGCAGGAGGCAAAAACCAGCCTCTGAGCACACAGCTGATCACTCAAATTGGTCATAAAAAGTCATTCTTGGACCACAAATGGGTATCCATCATTAGTTATAGCATTTACTAACATTGATTTGTTAATTAGATGCCACTTTTGCCTTCTAAATTTTTTCCTTCATTTTTGCAATGATCCTCAGGTCTTGAACAATTTTTTGCATGGATCCAAAAGGTGACAACTCAACTACCTCTCCAAAATCACTCAAAATCTGTAAAACAAACATCCCTTTTTTCATAAAAAACTGTGGTTTTTACATCAAACTTCTCCCAAGGTCAGGATCTCTTTGGTTTTGAGCTTCTGCCACCACTCATGCAGTACACCCAGCTGGGATTTTAGGATTTTTTGAGCCAAAACTGGGAACAGGGAGAGCCATTTTCCCACTGCCAGGGAGAGCTCTGTGCTTTCGAGGGCTGCCCCTCATCACTGCACCCTCCTTTTTTTCCCCCATTTTTTTTTCATTCTGTATCTATAAAAAATAAATCCAACATTTGTAATCTCAGACTGACAGAGCTGCTTTCCTGGATAGCACAGGGGATGCAGTCAGTGCCTTTTTTGAAGGTTCTGGAGTAGGTCTTTTTAAAATTTCTTCTTAGGGAGCCTGTCCTTTCATTCCCACTGGTTTAAATTTTCTCATTACATTTTTCATCTATCTCCCAGGTCCAGGAATCTTCTGGCAGCCTCCTGACTGCCAAGCTGAGTCAGCCCATGGCCAGCATGGGCCTGGCCCTGCCCCAGGATGCCAACCTGGGATTGCAGTGGGGCAGCAGTGCCACCATGGGGCTGCCCTGCCACCTCCTCCAGCAGTGCCTGTGGGAAGGAAGCATCACAGAGCAGGTGCTGGAGGCCAAGTGGCACCTGGGCCGCTTCCAGCCCCCCACACTCAGACCGTGGGGCAGGTGGTTTTCAGCAGCACCCTGCAGGTCTGATGTCCTCAGGCTGCAGTCCCCCACCCAGCCCTGTGCCAGCAGCCGCTCAGCCCTTCCTGCAGCACCTTGGGTCCTTCTCCAGCCTTCACAGCCACCCCAATGGGATGCTGGGCATCGGGTCCAGCCAGGTGGCGGGGCAGCAGGTGACAGTCCCCTCCCTGCCAGTGCAGCAGGTCATGTTCCTCCAGCAGGCCAGTGCAGCGCCTTGGCATAGGGGCCAAGGGGTCAGAGACCAGTGCTGAGGCAGCTGGCACATTCACTGGCTGTGCTAGACAGGTTTTTGAAGTTCTGGGTTTTGAAGTTCTGGATTTTAGTTTTATTTTTCAGTACTTTCAGTCCTATTTCTATTATTTTTAATTCCTATTTATTTTAATTTTGCTTTGTCATTTCATTCTATTTCTTTTAATTCTACTTTTTAGTCCTGTTTCTTTTCCTTTAGTTCTTTCACCTGGGAAGAGGGGAAGAGGAACAGGGACTAACAGCATAATCCTTGAACTTTTATTTAGCTCAATCTACACTTCAGCTCCCCCTGTAAGCTCTTGATTTCCATTTCTGGTGCACATGGGCCTGTTTCTGGGGGACCCTAGAGGGGACAGCTCTAGCAGTGCCTTTTTTTAATCCTGTGTGCTGGTTTAAATGGAAACCGGCAGGAGAAAACAAACCCAACACAAAAGAGATCACAAGTCAGAGCCACAATAATAACAATATCACAACAAATGCAATGGCAAAAAAAGAAATTGGTGCTTGTTGGTCCCTGTGCTGAGACCCAGTGGTTCCCCCAAGTCCAAAGCAAAAGGTAACGAAAAATCCTGTTGGTGCAATGACAGTCGCAGTCTGGTGAAGAGTGGTAGTCACAGTCTGGTTGAGAGTGGTGGCCTCCTCCAGTTGAGGTTTTGACTCCCCTGTCCCAAAGCCGCTTCTTCCCTGGTAGGGAAGAGCAGATCCATATCCTGGCTGGCCCCTCCAGCACCTGTAGCCAGAAGCTATTCCTGATGCCCTGACTGCTCCTGTGCTGCCATTTTGCCAGCAGATCTCATGGTGGTTTGATAAGCTTGCTGGCAAAGCTGCTCTGCCTTGCTGACTCTGCTGTGTTTCCTTCCCTGCTGTTTAGTTGACTCAAGGCCAAAGGACACAGAAAGCCAATTCCCCTGGGAAGCTGTGCCCACCTCCTCACTGTGCTTCTCCAGCGCCAGGGACTGTGTCAAGGGAAGGAGCTGTGCCCTTGCTGGGGCTCCTGTGCGTGGCATCAGCAGGGCACTCGTGAGAGCAAAAGGACCCAGACCCAATGGGGCTGGCATGCCCTCAACTCCCTGGCCAGAGGATTCCTGCCATCCTTGAGCATGGACAACACAAGGGCTGCACTCCAATGTCCCAGTAGCAGCTCCAGTGCCAAGAGCAGCTCCAGTCCTCCTGGCAAGGCCCTGGGTCTCTGTGGGCCCAGCACCCTGTGTCCACGAACCCTTGTCCCCCACCTAGAGGGCCCTCTCTCCTCATCTTCTCCCGTGCAGGGACTGCAGTCACTGCTGCCAGTTTTGCTGTGGGCTCTGCTGTCAAAACTGCTGGGCACCTCTGGCCAGGGCTGCCCACGCTGCTCAGCCAAGCAGTACCAACAGGGCACTCCCTGGGGCTCGTCTTCCTTCCTTGCTGCCATAGGCCTTTGGGCAATACCTCTGGTCTCATGAGAGGACAGATGTCATCCTTGTGGCCATCAGGGCAATGAGCGATGCCAGCATCCGTGACAAGCAGGTGCTCAGCAGCATGCTCGATGTGGCCTTGGAAGACCTGGCCTTGTGGCTGACAGGTGTAAGTGGCCTGGGGCTGGATTGTCCTGCCCTTCAGCCCTGCTGGGCCTTGTTCCTCCCCCCAACTCTCCCTGCCAAACACAGGGGACTTGGGCACCCAAAGCCACCCAAAGGCAGAGAAGAGGAATGCCAAGGACAGCTGAGGCCATGGCTGTGCTCCAGGGGCAGCACCACCCTCACCTGTGTCCCCTCAAGGTGCCCAAGACAGTGAGCTGCATCCTGGAGGACCTGCAACACATCAACATGCAGCCAGTCTGGGAGAAAGCCGAATCACTGCTTGTCCTGCTGGCCCACGAGTACCCCACAACAGTGGTCATCCTCCTGTGCAAGATGGCTCTTGGAGGAGACAGGAACTGGCCCTCCCAGCCTTGCAGGTGGGCTCGTTCCATGTAAGGAGAGGGCCCCTGAGACCCTCTGGCTGTCAGAGCCCAGGAATGCTGTAGGACACCCTGCAGAGTCAGGCTCTCCATGCCCCCACACCTTCCAGCCCGGGGGGCTTGGCTGGGTTCCCAGAGCCACAGCTGGCCGAGCCAGCCCAGGGCCAGCACGGTGCTGCAGCCCCACGAGGAACACCCTCAGGCCTGTCCTGCCTGCCTGGGCAGGGCTGCAAGGGGCAGGTTCTGGGCAGCTGGGCTGGGCCACAGCACTGTGGCTGAGGCAGCCCTGCTGAGAGTGCTCTGCCTTGCAGTGCTGTGCCCACGCTGTGGGAGCTGATGTTCTCCGTGCCTGAGGTTCTGGAGAAGGTCCTGAAGAAGTTTGCCAAGGTGCTGCAGGGACAGAGCTTCATCTTCTGCACAGGAGGGTCCCACAGCCGGCACAGGGCTGGGAGTGCCCAGAAAAGGCCCCAATGCCCTCCTACGAGCCCTACAGGCTCTGTCAGCCCTTCACGCTGTGTTTGCTCCTGCAGTCGCCCTCCAGGCAGGCTGAGCTGGAGCAGTTGGGGGACGAGTGCAATGGCAAGGGCCATCAGGGCTGTGCCAGTGTGGTGACAGCCAACCTGCTGCTCGGGGTCCTCGTGGGGCTATGGGAGAGAGGCGAGATCATAGAATCATAAAATCATGGAATCAGCTGGGTTGGAAGAGACCTCTGAGATTATCAACTCCAACTGTTGATCCAACCCCTCTGTGATCACCAGCCTATGGTACTCAGTGTCATGTCCGGTCTCATCTTAAAACCCTCCAGGGATGGAGAATCCACTCCCTCTCTGGGCAGCCCATTCCAATGCCTGACCACTCTCTCTGTAACAAATTTCTTTCTGATATCCAACCTAAACCTCCCCTGGCAGAGTTTAAGCCTGTGCCGTCTTGTTCTACTTCTGATTAATTGGGAGAAGAGACCAATCCCCACCTGGCTACAATATCCCTTCATGTAGTTGTAGAGAATGATAAGGTCTCCTCTGAGCCTGCTCTTCTCCAAACTGAACAACCTCAGCTTCCTCAGCCTCTCCCCACAGGACATGTGCTCCAGCCCCTTCACCAGCCTTGCTGCTCTTCTCTGGACCCGCTCCAGCACCTCAATATCTTTCCTGAACTGAGGGACCCAGAACTGATGGTGAGCAGGGTGGTGTCAGGGGCAGCCACAGTGGCAAAGGGGGTCTGGGGCTGTGTGTAAAGCAGGGGCTTGGCCTGCACTGGGGGCCAGACTGCTCCAAAGCAGGGTGGTCATTGCTCCAAATGCCCTCCTTGCCATGGTGGGGCCTGGGGGGGGCCTCCTGGGGAGCTTCTCACCCAATAGAAATTCTCTTCTTTATACACCCAAGAAATATTGAAGTCTTTCTGCCGGGCATGGTGAAGATCCTGCAAGATGGCAGGGAGGATGCCAAGATGAAGATCCTCAAGGTCTTGCGGAATGTGCTGGGTTGGCTGCAGAAGACAAAGGGCAGCTCCATCCATGGCTGTGCAGCTGGTGGTGAGGTCCCTGCCCCTCATTGACTTGGTCAGGCTGATGTGGGAGCCTCAGCCCCTCATGTGGGCACTGGGCAATGAAAGCTGCCCTGCAGACCAGCCCTGCAAGCAGCACTTGCAGTTGGCAGCTCCGCTCCCCTGGGCTCTCCTGGGATGGCTCCTGGGCCTTGCAGGCCAGAACTGCTTCTCTGGNGGGGAGCTTCTCACCCAATAGAAATTCTCTTCTTTATACACCCAAGAAATATTGAAGTCTTTCTGCCGGGCATGGTGAAGATCCTGCAAGATGGCAGGGAGGATGCCAAGATGAAGATCCTCAAGGTCTTGCGGAATGTGCTGGGTTGGCTGCAGAAGACAAAGGGCAGCTCCATCCATGGCTGTGCAGCTGGTGGTGAGGTCCCTGCCCCTCATTGACTTGGTCAGGCTGATGTGGGAGCCTCAGCCCCTCATGTGGGCACTGGGCAATGAAAGCTGCCCTGCAGACCAGCCCTGCAAGCAGCACTTGCAGTTGGCAGCTCCGCTCCCCTGGGCTCTCCTGGGATGGCTCCTGGGCCTTGCAGGCCAGAACTGCTTCTCTGGAATCTGATCCTGGAGCATCTCCCCTCACCACAGCCATGCCCACGCCCCTCTTCAGCCTGGGCAGGGAATGCTGTTTCCAAAGCTCCCTTTTCCTCCTTCTCCCCAGGACTGCAGCGAGCTGCGAGAGCTCTCCATCTGCATGTTCCCACACCTGCTGGAGTTGGTGGTTTGGAGGGATCAGAAGAGGATGAGGAAGGAGGTGTAGAGGGCACTGGTTCCGCTCGTCTTCCACATGAATGACCGAACCCCCAGTGCGGCCAAGGTACAGATCTCAAGGCTGAGCACTGACACAGAGAGGAGTGGACTGACATACCCCAGGGCTCCTGGGCATCAGGGCAAGGGTTCCCCCAGCAGAGCCCGTGGGAAGGGTCCCTGTAGATCCACCATGAGCAGGGGCAGAGATGATGGCACAGCCATTCCCAGCACCATTCCCACCCTGTTCCTGCAGGGCTGGGCAGGAGCCCACGGCCACCCAGGCCTGAACAGGTGCATCCCCACAGGCTCCACAGCTGTCCCTGAAGGTGCTGGAGGCCAGGGCCTTGAGCCTCAATCCCTGGCTCCCAGAGCTGTCCCCAAAAGGCTCCCAGGCAATTGGGCTAGGGCATGTCCCAGCCTCCTAAGGGCAGGATGAGCCCAAGAACAAAGGCAAGAGCTGTGCTTGCTCAGCCCCTGGTGCCATCTCTGAGCCTTTGCTGTCCTGCAGGCCTCCAGGGAAACCCTTCTTGGCGCCACAGAGCTCCTCTGGTGGAAGACGCTCCGACACCTGCTGAAGGGAGAGTGGCTGTGGGAGCTCAGAGCGTGCTTGGTAGGGACAAGCTCCAGGGCCAAGGCTGGGGAGGGCTGTCCCCTGCCTGTGTCTGGGCTGTGGGCTCTGCAGCTGGGCAGGGCCTGGAGCTGCATCCTTGTTCCTGCCCTCAAGAGCAGACCCTGAGGTCTCTTCTCCAGGCCCCTGTCCCCTGCCTGCACCCAGCAGGACAGGAGGGCTCTTAGTACCAGGAGGAGCTGGCAGGAGGCACTGCTTCAGCCAAGTCTGTGACAAGCCTTGAGTGGCTGCGCTGGTTTAAAGGTAAACCAGCAGGAGAAACAAACCCAACACGAAAGAGATTATAAGTCAGAGTTACAATTGATTAACAATATTACAATAAATGCACTGGCACAAAGAGAAATTGGGTTTAACCCACAAAACCCAGAAGTATAACCTAGCTCCCTGGGGCACAAACACAATGGAGTTTGTTGGCCCCTGTGCTGAGCCCCAGTCCAACGTCCAAAGGAGCTCCCCCGAGTCCAAAGTAAAAGGAGGTAAAAATCCTGTTGGTGCAGATGATGGTTGCAGTCTCTTCAAGAGTGGTGATCTCCTCCTGTCAAGGTTCTGGTTTTACTATTGAACTGCCAAGTGGTTCCCCAAGTCCCCAAACCCCAAGATTATATCCCCTTAGGTCCAGGTGGGACCACCCAGTACCTCCACCAGCGCGGGGAGTTCCACAATGGGTGATCTCACTCTGTGAGTTAGGGGGGATTTTGGAATTGTGGATGGCCGGTCAGCAGACATGACTACTCAGGTGGATGTGGAGGTGCCAACGACTGCCTAGAGGGGAGTTATCCCAGGTCCTGTCTCACAGGCTTCTTCCACACCCAGCTCACACCCTGAGGGGTCAGGTTTGCCCTGGGCAGCTGCTGCAAATGGTCCATTGTTAACAGTTCCTGGGAAATGGCATAAAAGGTTTAGAATACACAGCTTTGGTCACACCCACACAGTGATAAACTGGTCCCACCTGCTGAACTAGGGCAGCTCAGAAAGAGAGTGTGGAGTTGGAAAGAGCAGATGTGAACAGAGCAAGTGTCATTGTCCCTGGCTGTGCTGCTGTGCTGGGAGTCTCTTCCCTCCAGCTCTGCACACAGACACTGCCCCTGCAGTGCCAGAGAAGGGCTGAGGAAGCATCTTGGACACACAGGTCAGGGTAGGACACTTAATTTTATTCAAATGCGCAGTGATTGTGGTTCCTCAGTGTGTCTGCAAACCAGAGAACACTTGATACTGGTGCAAAAATAGTATGATAAATTGCATTCCTTTATGAAAAGCATTATCACAAGTAAAACCAAAACAAAACAAACCCCAAAACTAAATTACTCCAAATAGAACAACAGTAAGAAGGACACATGGAAAAAAGAAGTCTGGGCCTGTTACAAGTTCTGCAGAAGAAGATGGGCACCTTATTACTTTGGAAAAGCACCCATTTTCCTCAGGGCACCCTTAAGTTCCTGGTTTCTTATGCTATAGATGAGGGGGTTCAGTACTGGAGGCACCACTGAGTATAGGACTGACACCACCAGATCTAGCAATGGGAAAGAGATGGAGAGAGGCTTCAAGTAGGCAAAGATGATGGTGCTGACAAACAGGGAGACCACGGCCAGGTGAGGGAGGCACATGGAAAAGGCTTTGTGCTGTCCCTGCTCAGAGGGAATCCTCAGCACAGCCCTGAAGATCTGCACATAGGAGAAAACAATGAAAACAAAGCAGCCAAAACCTAACGAACAGCTTAAGATAAGAAGTCCAGTTTCCCTGAGGTAAGAATGTGAGCAGGAGAGCTTGAGGATGTGGGGGATTTCACAAAAGAACTGGCCCAGGACATTGCCCTGGCACAGGGGCAGGGAAAATGTACAGGCTGTGTGCAGCAGAGCATTGAGAAAGCCACTGGCCCAGGCAGCTGCTGCCATGGGGGCACAAGCTGTGCTGCCCAGGAGTGTCCTGTAGTGCAGGAGTTTGCAGATGGCAACGTAGTGGTCGCAGCACATGACGGTGAGGAGACAACACTCTACTGACATGGAAAATACAAAGAAAAAGAGTTTGGCAACACATCCTGCCTAGGAGATGGTCCTGGTGTCCCAGAGGGAGTTGGCCATGGCTTTGGGCACAGTGGTGCAGATGGAGCCCAGGTCTGTGAGGGACAGGTTGAGCAGGAAGAAGTGCATGGGGGTGGGCAGGTGGTGGTCCCAGGCTACGGTGCTGATGATGAGGCCGTTGCCCAGGAGGGCAGCCAGGGAGATGCCCAGTAAGAGCCACAAGTGCAGGAGCTGCAGCTGCCAAGTGTCCGCCAATGCCGGGAGGAGGAACTGGCTGATGGAGCTGCTGTTGGATATTTGCTGCATCTGGATATTGAGTCCTGTCACAGGAAAAAAAACAGTGACAGGTTAGGGGAGACCTATCTCAGGAAATTCAAAGCCGTTTCCCACACACTCCAATCCTCTCCCGTCTCTCTGTCCTACACAGACACACTTTTGTTTTTCTAGGAGACCTTCTTTTAGCTCTGTGCATGGAGCCCAGGCTGGTGCAGGCCATGTGTGGGATGAAGGGCAGGACCTCTGCCCACGGGCTCTTGATAATTCAGCCCGACTGCAGAACTGGGAGGAGAAGGGACCTGTGTTGTTGTTTGACTCTGGTTTGACCCTGCTAATGTGGAAGTGCCTTTCAGCTTCTGCAATCCCAGTGCAGATCCATGGGAGTGTTAAAGACAGTTTAAGAGTTCTGAGGGATTTTACAGCTCCCTCGACATTACCCCTGATGACTGTTTTTGGATGTCAGAAACCCTCAGCATTTCTGCTGCCCTTGGGGAGAACAGAGCAAGTTCTGTGAGGCAAAGTGATGAGTGGAGAGGGAGGGAAAGTGGTCTGTCACTCTTTTGCATTCTGAGATACTCAGGGCTTTCAGCTTTCTCTGATGGAGTGTGATTGGCCCCCAGGGTTTCCCTTAAAAATACCAGCTATTAATGAGAGCTGAGAGATTCAACACAGACTACCAAATGTCTGTCCCTTTCTCATGCTCAGCACCCCAAAGACACATATGGCTCATTTCACCATCCCAACAGCATTTTCACAGTTGAGCCATTTCTGCTTCTCTCTGTGGAGCTTTCAGAAACACAAAGATGCTAAGGGACAGACTTGCATCCTGGAGGCAAGCTCCCAGCTTGGAAGGAAAGCTCAGGGAAAGAGCTGAGTGTCCTAATGATGGCATTTGAATAAGGGAGATCCAGCTCATTCTGCAGCCTGACAGCATCACCCACAGCCCACAGGGCAGAGGGAAACTGGAACACTTGTTCCCATGGACACAGCTCCAGGAAAGAACCGACAAGGTCAGGGTGTGACTCTGCATCTGAAATTGCCCTCCCCAGAGAGCCCAACAGCACCAACAGGAGAACAATAACAGGAACACAGAGCAGTGAAGGAACAAGGCAAAACACAGGGAGGGTCCGGCTGGGAGAGGCCAGGGCAGAGCCCACCAGGCACTCGGGACAGTGTCCCTCTGAGCCACCTGTGCCACCTCCTGGAGCCCAGCAGTGCCAGGCAGCTGCTCCCAGCCCTGTGCTCTGCACAGGGAACTGGGCCCGGGGCTGCAGAGCTACACAGGAGGAGCTAATGGCTAATGGCTGCACAGGAGGGGCTTCAGCCCTTGGATCCCCCAGCCCTGAGGGCAGAGGGTCTGCTGGTGGGAGAGCAGGTGAGGGGGCTTGTTCAGGGGCAGGGGTCTGCACTGGAGGGGATTGGGATTGTGTGGAGGTTTCTGAATTCTTCCCACAATAACATTCTACCTTTCATTTCCTCTCATTTTCTGATCATATCCCCTCTGCCTGCCTGGAGATTTTCCTCCTGACATGTGTTTCCCTGTGTCTGGCCTTTCCCTGTTTGTACTAAGAAACCCCTTCCCAAACTGTGCACTCACCTTGGCTTGACAGAAACCTCTCCTGTTTGCAGGTGCAGGTTCCTGTTTGGAGGGTCAAAAGGGACAGAAAAGTCGATGGTCAAGCAAAGATGATGCTGCTGTAGTCCTTGTGCCCAAGGTGCAGTGGCTGAAGGTGCTTTAGTAGCTTCCTACCTGACCCACTGACCCCTCAAAGACACAGCTCAGGAGTCTCTATGACTCTCTCCCCTAATGCGGCTCTGTAACTCTGAGCAGTCCTGGCCTGCAAAGCAGCCTGTCAATGGCAGAATGACCCAGCCCTGCCTGGGGTCACTCCTTCAATCCACAGCACCTCTCTGCAGTGGCACAGGGAGATCCTCAGGCAGGCCAAGTGCTGTCCCTGGCTGGTGGCAGAGTCCCTGCCCTGCCACAGAGAGCCCTGGGGTGCAGGACCTTGCTCTGCAGACAGTCCTGGGCACCCCAGGCTGCACAGCCCTGCAGCTGCCCCAGCCATGCCCTGTCCCTCACCTGGCTGCTTCAATGCTGGGGGAACAGGGCTGATAGTCAACGGTTAGATGGTCATGAAGCACAGCAATTAGGATCTATTGCTAGAGCTTGTGAGATTGAGAAAACACTTGGAAAGGAAAAAGGCACTTGTAGTCTTTGGAGATGACTCCTCCTAAGTGTGAAAGACAGAAATAGAGGCAGAAGATGGGTACAAAAAGCACTGCAACATAAGGGAAGTGTAGGAAGCTAAAGAAAGCAAAGGGAGGGGAAGGAAATTTAAGGCAAGGGACAGAAANCAGCATTTTCACAGTTGAGCCATTTCTGCTTCTCTCTGTGGAGCTTTCAGAAACACAAAGATGCTAAGGGACAGACTTGCATCCTGGAGGAAAGCTCCCAGCTTGGAAGGAAAGCTCAGGAAAAGAGCTGAGTGTCCTAATGATGGCATTTGAATAAGGGAGATCCAGCTCATTCTGCAGCCTGACAGCATCACCCACAGCCCACAGGAGAGAGGGAAACTGGAACACTTGTTCCCATGGACACAGCTCCAGGAAAGAACCGACAAGGTCAGGGTGTGACTCTGCAGCTGAAATTGCCCTCCCCAGTGAGCCCAACAGCACCAACAGGAGAACAATCACAGGAACAGAGAGCACTGAAGGAACAAGGCAAAACACAGGGAGGATCCGGCTGGGAGAGGCCAGGGCAGAGCCCACCAGGCACTCGGGACAGTGTCCCTCTGAGCCACCTGTGCCACCTCCTGGAGCCCAGCAGTGCCAGGCAGCTGCTCCCAGCCCTGTGCTCTGCACAGGGAACTGGGCCCGGGGCTGCAGAGCTACACAGGAGGAGCTAATGGCTAATGGCTGCACAGGAGGGGCTTCAGCCCTTGGATCCCCCAGCCCTGAGGGCAGAGGGTCTGCTGGTGGGAGAGCAGGTGAGGGGGCTTGTTCAGGGGCAGGGGTCTGCACTGGAGGGGATTGGGATTGTGTGGAGGTTTCTGAATTCTTCCCACAATAACATTCTACCTTTCATTTCCTCTCATTTTCTGATCATATCCCCTCTGCCTGCCTGGAGATTTTCCTCCTGACATGTGTTTCCCTGTGTCTGGCCTTTCCCTGTTTGTACTAAGAAACCCCTTCCCAAACTGTGCACTCACCTTGGCTTGACAGAAACCTCTCCTGTTTGCAGGTGCAGGTTCCTGTTTGGAGGGTCAAAAGGGACAGAAAAGTCGATGGTCAAGCAAAGATGATGCTGCTGTAGTCCTTGTGCCCAAGGTGCAGTGGCTGAAGGTGCTTTAGTAGCTTCCTACCTGACCCACTGACCCCTCAAAGACACAGCTCAGGAGTCTCTATGACTCTCTCCCCTAATGCGGCTCTGTAACTCTGAGCAGTCCTGGCCTGCAAAGCAGCCTGTCAATGGCAGAATGACCCAGCCCTGCCTGGGGTCACTCCTTCAATCCACAGCACCTCTCTGCAGTGGCACAGGGAGATCCTCAGGCAGGCCAAGTGCTGTCCCTGGCTGGTGGCAGAGTCCCTGCCCTGCCACAGAGAGCCCTGGGGTGCAGGACCTTGCTCTGCAGACAGTCCTGGGCACCCCAGGCTGCACAGCCCTGCAGCTGCCCCAGCCATGCCCTGTCCCTCACCTGGCTGCTTCAATGCTGGGGGAACAGGGCTGATAGTCAACGGTTAGATGGTCATGAAGCACAGCAATTAGGATCTATTGCTAGAGCTTGTGAGATTGAGAAAACACTTGGAAAGGAAAAAGGCACTTGTAGTCTTTGGAGATGACTCCTCCTAAGTGTGAAAGACAGAAATAGAGGCAGAAGATGGGTACAAAAAGCACTGCAACATAAGGGAAGTGTAGGAAGCTAAAGAAAGCAAAGGGAGGGGAAGGAAATTTAAGGCAAGGGACAGAAATGGAAGATAATGCGAGGCAAGGGAGGTGTAGTCAAGGAAATGCAAAGCAAAAGAGTGGGAGGCAAAGAAAGGAAAGGGGCAGGTTTGTAATGTAAGGCAAGTGAGAAGTATGCCAGAAAAGGCCAGGCAAGGCAAGGCAAGGGAGGGGTAAGCAAGGCAAAGCAAGAAAGGGGCAGTAAAGTAAAGTTGGTATGTAAGGTAATGCAAAGGGAGGTGGAGAAAGGAAATCAGCTGGGTCCAGTGTTTCAGGTGCAGAGGATATGGACATAAAGACTGGTGGACATAAAGATTAGCCCCAGCTTACTGTTCCAGTACCTCTGGTGTAGAAAATCCAAGGTGTATACAAGTTTTGACAATTGGCTTCACATTTCTAGGGTGGGGGAGCGAATTAGAGTGCCTTTCCTTGGGTAGTAACCAATGCAGTCCCACTGCAGTACTGTGGAGAGGTAAACTTGCAACAAGAAACATCTCTCCCAGCCCACTGTTGTGTGGGAGCAATTCTTGGACGTTTGCAATACTGGAACTGGGAGCCAACTTTTGGTTCTGGGCTCCTGAAAGCATGTCCCAGTGCTTGTAGATGGGAAGGAAGGCAGGTGGGCTTGGTGCTTCAGAAGTAGATGATAGGTACCAGCGGTCAGGAGCAGCCTTCTGTCCCGGCACATTTTCTGTGGGAGCTATCCCTTGACAATTGCAATGATTGAGTTGGTATTCAAATTTTGAAGTTAACTTCTGAAAAGGGATAATAGTGCTCTCCCTTAAGAATGAAACACTTAGTCCTAGGGCTTGCTCTGCAAAGAATCGGGTGCCCAGGGAATGAAAAGGACAGCAACTATTTTTCTATCAGGCACCTCTTTTGTGGGTACCTCCCAAGATACTCAATTTGTCAGTGTTATAGGTTTAGCTAGGTAGGCCTAAATTTAGGCTTTAGATTTCAGAGTAGGCCTAAGACTATCAGCTGACTTGAGGTGTGCTGGGCTAGCTGACAGCTGACTACTGGCCAGTAGTATTCCATACCATATTCTGACATCATCTCTAAGTGTAGGAGCCAGTGTGGGAGTGGCTTGTTCAGTTCCCTCATGGCTGAAGCAGAGGCAAGACACTCAGCTGCTGTCTTGGGCCCTGCTGCTGCTGTCGCTAATTGCATTTTATTTGAGTTCGGGGAAGTAGAAACATTTTGTTGTTATACTTTGTTTCTTGCTGGGTGTCTTTTGTGGTGCTTATAGATGTAGAGTGATGGAATCTGTTTTTGGTGGGAGGAAGAAAATTGGTGTTATATCTAACTTCTGTTAAGTGTGCGTTATATTATAGGTTTAATTTTCTCTTTTCTATATAAATATATATAGTTAGTTTAAGTTTAAACCTAGTTTGAGGGGCTTTTTCCCCCTTTCTCCCTTTTCTCACTGTGGGGGGGGGAAAGAGACTGACTCTGTGTTGGGCAGTTGGCATTTTGCCAGCTCAACCCAAGACAGTCAGGTAGTCTTCTGATATATTTGGCAGTCTATGGAGAAGGTAAGCATCTATCCCCAGTCTTGGTATGTGGATGATACACTGTCAGGGGTAGGAAATGCCCAGTTACAAGTTTCAGCAATGGAGACAATTCTTGGATGTTTTCTGCTTTGAAGGTTGGGAACATATTCTGCTGAGATGGTGTCATCGTTCCTCTCTGGCAAGAAAATACCTTTTGGATTCATGCATTGGACAGTTTAGAGAGTGTTCTGGCAAGTTTGAATGCTTTTCCTTGTATACAGGGCTATCGGTTAGAGCTGTTGAACAACTAGAGCGAGACTGTGAAAACCAAGCTGTTGAGCTTTTTGTCCTGGTCCTTTTAGTGTCTGAGCAGTTAGTGGGGGGGATTCAGTTTTAAATTCTGACTTGATGAGACTGAAGGATTATGATGGTGAAAGAGAGTTGAAGAGAAGTGCAGATCCCAGGGTATGTGCTGCAGGTCAATAGGTGCAGTTGAAGGTGGAGCCAGCAACAGATCTCTCATTTGACCCTTTTGTGAGCTCTGTTTTTCCAGAGGTTTTCAATGGTGTACCTGCATTCAGTGGGAACAGCAAAATTTATTAGTACATAGAACTGGAAAGGAGCTCGTCTTGCCTCTTGAGCAAGTGCAAGTAAGAGTTTGCACATGAACAGAGATTCTCAGCCAAACCCTTTCTGTCCTGACACAGTTTCTTTGAAGGTACTGATGTTTCCAACTGGGAGCTGCTCTTTGGCTGGTTTAGCTGGTTTAGTCAAGGGACCTTGACTTCTTTTGCAAGTCCACACCACCACTGTGTGTTTTATGAGTGACAAAAGCGTACCAGTACAACCAAGAACAATTTGTGCTCTGTCTGTGAGAGCAGTTAGTTGTAAGGGTTCAGCTGTGAATCCTGGCTCTTTGAGACTAAAAGGATGAGATCCTGACTACACCTGAGAAGGAAGGGGAATCTCTCTGTTGGCTGTGCAGTTCCTAGGCCTGCAATTCCAACACCAGCTTTTTCTTCTGGAACCTTTTCTAGGGCATCAGCTGTTGAATGTTTTTAGTTTTTGTAGCTGGAGTCAGTGAGACAGAGGGTGTGTGAGGGGGTGTAGACCTGAGCACGTAGACCTCTGCATGTTGTGAAGTTTATAAGCTGCAAAGGGGAAAGCAAAGGCCAGAGCTAACTTTTTGTTTCAATCTCTTTGTCATGAGAGCAACTACTGGATGTATGAAGTTTTGAAGCTGGGCTCTGCAAGAGGGAAAGAATATGATGGTACATGCAGCTGAGCAGGAGAGTGCCTAACTCCAGGGGTGCGTGCTGCTTTTCACAGGAGGTGAGTTAAATGAGGTGATGACAGCTTGCTGAGCACGTGCCTTTTGTGACCAGTGTCTGTACTTTGATATAGTTACTTTAGGATATCTGCAAGCTTGAAAAAATGTGAGAGCACATATAATTTGAACGGAAAGCTTGTAGTCCCAGTGTGCACAGTGGTGGTGGTATCCTTTGAAGTGACTGCTGAAACAAATTAGGTCTTCTCTCCCCTTGTATTTTCAGATTAAAATTATGGAGCTGGGCTCAGTGAGATTAAAAATACAGGTGAAAAAAGTGCATATAATATCAACATGTGTTGAGCAGCTTAAGGCTGCACAGAAGAAGTCTTGCCCAGAGCAGTCTTTTTTGTTCTAGGAACTTTTATCTAAGGCAGCAGATTCTGACCATCTCTCTGCGAGACTGAAAGTAGAGGACACAATATCCAGCTGAGAAGAAACTTCCATATGCCCTTTACCTTCCATTTGAAACTTTTAATTGATATCAGAATCAGGGGCAATATAAATTCCTGTTCCAGGACAGAAATAATTGCTGGATTGCAACCTCTCAGGGAGTCAGGTGAATGGGAGCTGAGGTGGGGGCAGCGAGCACAGGGAACTGCAGGAAACTGCTGTTGTTTTCCTTTTTTCCCCACTGGCTGATTCTCCCTCTAGTGCCAAGTCATCTCCATGCTGGATGTCAAGCTCCTTACCCAGTCCTTGGGGCTAACCTTGAGTTTTTCCAGAACCATGTCTCCTAAGTCATGAGAGAGTCCAGTTTCAAGTCACACACACAGGGCACTGATAGGCAGTCTAAAACAGGTAGTGTTCCAACTGCTCTCCTCAAGAGCTCTACCCCTCTATGACTTGTGTTACCTTCTCCTGCCACTACCTTGTTTCGCATGTGCCAGGCAAGAGACTCCTTGCCTTGCAGAGGAGACTGAATTGGACTGAAAACTTGGCTAATGGTGACAATAGGCAACTTTATTTTCACAACCAAATCAACTTCATCATTTGCATGCAGAGACATGCAGAGGAGGAACATGGGCAGAACAGAGCAGGTCTTTGACCCTGTGGCTGCCTTTGGATCAGCAGGCAGTGCCATAGCAGGAAATGGTAGTGGTTCACTGCAGCCTGCACTGGATCCTGTTCATCCTGCTGCTCAAGCCTTTTTTCCCATTAGGTCCTGTAGGATCTCGTGCACCTGAGTTAAGAATTGCACCAGTGTCTGGTATGGATGTGGAGCAGGCACAAACGAGCCTGATTGTGTTGGTGTTGGCCTTGGTTGCTGAAAGGGGGTTGAGGTGAAGGCTGGCTCAGGCACTGGAGTAGCTCTTACAGCCGGGCATGGGGGTGGAGTGGGTGTGAAACAGTCTGATTGTGTTGGCATTGGCCTTGGCTGCTTAGAAGCGGCTGAGGTGATGGCTGGCTCTGCTGCTGCATTAGCTGCTGTAGCTGTGTGTGGATGTGGAGTGGGTGTAAAGCAGCCTGATTGTGTTAGTATTGGAGTTGGCTCCTGAAAGGGTGCTGAGGTGAAGGCTGCCTCTGGTGTTGGAGTGGATGTTACAGCTGGACACAGGCCCATCTGGACCAGGATCCAGTCATAGAAGTGCTGAGTGGAAGTGTAGACTCCAGGCCGTTTTGCTCTGATACAGCCTTTTCCCCAGCTGGTCACTCCAACAAGCCAGAAGTAGTTGGCACTGTTATCTTTGCACACCAGAGGACCTCCACTGTCACCCTGCAGCAGACAAGAGAGGATTAAGGTGCTATTGGGTGGCTGCTGTCAGCACTAGGAGCTTGCTTCTCTCCTGTAGTCCCTGCTGTATTCCTGGCACAGAAGGGCTCTGCTCAGGTGCTAGAGTCTTCAGAACCTCAGCCAGAAACACGCTGAGGGTCTGTAAGGTAGAGCCCTCTCTCATATCTGCATAGCAATACTGGATGCACAAACGGTGGATGATCCAGCATCTGGACTGCTGAGCTACCAAGAGCACTGCATGGGCTTTCTAGGCAGAGTGCCAAGCCTCCAGGACATGGGCACTGGGCAAGGACCTGTAGATATGGGGAAGAGGAAGGAAGCCCCACCAGTGGTGGGATCCCATGCATGAGAAAGTGACTTGCCAGGCAGAGCATATGCTGGGCTGTGTTTGGGCAGCTGTCTGTGCTGCTGGAGACTGGCTGACTGGTAGTACGCTCCTACCTGACATGTGTCAATGCCACCCCGTGGGTAGCCAGCACACAGGTTGTGGGTGTGGATGGTCCCAGCATACCATCGGCTGCTGTTAATGAGCTGGATATCAAGGAGACGGACCTTGGCCTCCTGCAGGAAATCACTTGGTCTCTGAGCTGAGAGCACAGAAAAGAATAAGCATTCAGCAACTTGTTGCCAATTCTCCTCTCTCTGGGGGTGAAGCCCTTCCCTAGGGCATGTCTTTGCCTTAGAATCATCCATCAAAGTGCTGGGTCCTTTCTGTCTGGCTTTGGGTGGCAGGCCAGGCCCATCTCTCCAGAGGCATATGTCCTGCAGCTTGACTCTGGCTTTGGCCTCTGCTGTTAGGAAACCCAACTTGTCTCCCCAGTGTGCCCAGTTTTCCCTCAGGGCATGAGTCCTTTTTGGGAACTCACCTTTTGTACTGCTGGAACCCCAACCAGCAATGTAGCAGATTTTCAGCTCTGACACTGTAAGTGAGGCATTGGGTACACAGGCAAGCTGGATGTAGTTACTGCACTCCACGGGCTGCTCCAGTTCCACCAAGGCAATATCGTTCTGCTGCGAAGCAGCAGCATAATGTTGGTGAACCAGGAGCCTCTTGATATGGCGTAGCTGGACCTCAGGGCCCAGCTGAGTCAATTGGGTGGCCCCAATCAGCACACGCCACATGGTGATGTTCCTGAAAGGCAGAGGGAGGGGTGAGAGGGAGCAGAGGCATGTGCTGCATCAGCTCAGCACTTCCCTGACTTCTGCTTCTCAACTCAGAGAGGAAAGCAGTACAACTGAGATGCAACTGCCTTAGCATGCCTTAGCCTCCAGAAACATCAAACTGGAGGCTACCAAGCAGCCACAACATGGGCTCAGCCTTCTCCTGAGCAGTTTCTAAGGTGGGTTCTGTAGTGCCCAGGCACTGGGCACACTGCAAGGAAACAGGACTGGAGTAATATGTGATGCTGTGGACTGGGCTTCTCCTTGCATTACAAGGATATCCCCATTCCCTCCTCCTCCTTACCTGGCCTGGATGAAGCAGTGGGCTGCTGTGAGGACCCACTGTGGGCTGATGAGGGACCCTCCGCATGTATGACCGGTGCCAATTTTCTTAGGATCCTGGATGCTGACAATCCAGGGCCAGGCCCCTGGCTGGGCACCTGTGCCACCCACAGTGTGTGGCATGCTGTAGTCAGAAGCCATGGGCCGGAGCCCACATGTATCTCTGTAAGCAGAAAGTCATTACTGCCCTGCCTGATTGCTGCTGCTGCTGCCCAGGCTGTGTCTCTCTGTCCCAGTACATGGGTGCTGCAAAGGAACTGAGGCTCCCACATGGCATTTGGGAAGCTGTGCTGTGGCAATGTGGGACAAGCAGGCCCCCTCCTGGAAACCACCTAAGGGTTGCCCAAGCTCCCTCCCAGAGCCTGGGACCACTTACCCACAGGTATCCCAGGTGCCATGTGCAGGCCTGTATATGGCCAGCAGAATGAGGAGGTACAGCAAATTCATCACTGCCAGTGGCATGTGTCAACTGAAAGAAACAAAAGGTTGTCTCCCCTAGAGCAGCCGCTGTCCCAAGTGCCCTCAGCACTTGTGTTGCCCGCGGCACCCTCAGCCCCAGGGCTGATGTCACAAAGCGGCATTCCAGGCTCTGGGCATGGTGCCCTCAGGGGATGGGGGAGGGGCAATACAGTCTCATAGAACCATAGAATGGTTTCGCTTGGAAGGGACCTTACAGTTCATGTAAGGCAAAAGGGGTCCTACACCCAGCACCTGCAAAATGGGTCTGCTGTGGGCAGACAATTCAGGCACAAAGGGAAAGTCACTCCAAAGGGTGTGCTTAGTCAGAAAGGACAGTGCTCAGAGCAACCATAGTGACAGAGTTAACTACTAGGATGCTTTTCTTTGCCACATCTCTAGGAGTCATATCTGATAGTGATTTCCAACATTAGTTGGTGTATTTCCAAATTGGTGAGCTTTATAATGTATGAGAGCCACTCTGACTGGTAACTGACCGCTTTCCAATAATTGTTTAATGACATCTCCATATTTAACAGGAGATTCTTGTGCTGAAAGGAGCCCTCTTTCTTTCCAGATAGCTCCAAGGATGTATACTGCTCCAGAGTTAGAATTGGTCTCTATGTTGACCTTCTTATCTGCAGGCAATTCTAGGGCTCTGCAGAGTGATGAATTCAGCCTTTTGTGCAGAGGTGTGAACATGTAACTGGTCAGCTTTGTTTACCTTTGTTTGGGGCGTTTCTGCACAACCAGATTTCCTCTCTCCTCTGCACAGGAAACTGCTCCCATCTGTGAACAGTTCCCAGCCTGGATATTACACTGGATTGTCCCTTAAATTGTCCCTGTAGGGTAAACCTGCTCAATAGTTAGAAGACAGTCATGTTGTCAGGCCTCTTGGCATTCTGCCACAGATTCCAGGAACATATCTGGGTTCAAAGTGGTGATTGTTTTCAGTTCCACATCATCCTCTTCCAACAGGAAAACTTGATATTTATGCATTTGATTTGGGGTAAACAGTGACCCTCTCTTTGCTGTAAGACAGAGATAACTATGTATGAAACATAAACAATTATTTTCTAGCCCATGGTAATTTTCCAAGCTTCTTGTATAAAAAAGACAGTTGCTGCTACAGCTCAAAGGCACTTAGGCCATACAGTACTTACATTGTCCAATTGTTTGGAAAAATATCCCACAGCCCTTCTTCATGCCCCTAGCCCCTGAGCCAGCACACCTAATGCAGGGTATGAGTGTTCATGTAAAAAACAGTATGGAAGGTTTTGTCAGGTCAGGTAACCCCAATGCAGGGCCGACATTAGAGCTGTCTTTAAGTCTCTGAAAAAGCATCTCAAAAGAGTGGTTGGCTACTCTAAATAACAGATTTTTTTTTCTAAACTTAAGTTTGTTCTTATAGTGCTAAGGCTCTTGATTGGCATTTCTAAGATACTAGATAATTTCAGTAAGAAAAGTTTAAGTTTGTCCTAAACAAGACTACATTACATGTTTTAAGGTATTATATACACTGATAAATGTATACACTACTAAATGAAGTACATTTAATAAGTTTTATTAAGAGTTCAATAACTTAATAGTGATTATTGCATTTTAGAGTCATAAGTTTTGCTAGATGCTCAATGATTTAAGTGGCAGAAATCTTAATAATTGAGATCACTTCCAAGGGGGAGAATTGTTGGAAATTATAAAACTATTCTAATTTTTTAATAGTCCTAATTAACTTTTTGATTATTGTTTTAATTAATCATAACTGGTGTGGTAGGCCTTACATCGCTTGTTGCCAGCATAGGGTAAAAGCTGTCATAAACTCCTTTTGTGAGAACATGGCTTGGGCAAAGTATTAGAACTGTAAGTTTTGTTAATTTTGTCATACCTCAATGAAGAAAGTATGGTAGAGAAAGATGTCTTGTTGAAGTCTGGAACACAAGATTTATGGACTGCAAGGACCTTTTGCAGAAACCAGCAGATAAGGAAGATGACTAACAAAGGCTCAGTATTAGTGTTGAAAAATCCCTAGGGGAAGAAAAAGATACAAAAAAGGATTAAAGATATGAACTTAGAAATTAACAACCAATAGTGGACAAAATAATAATTAATGAAAGGCAGTGATGTAATTTAGAACCAATGAACATTAATTTCTTTGTTTTAAATCTGTATAAATAGGTAAAAAAGTGATGTATTGCTGTCAGTATGGAGGCAGGATTTTTGTTGCCCACATACACACCCGGCACTGAAAATGAAGTTATGCCTTGCTTTCTAATACTGAGAAGACAGTGTTAGGGGGTCCTATTTATCCTGACTCTTTTGGAGGTATTTGGCGGCAACTGGACGGAGAAGATTGGCACATCAAAGCTAGGAAGAGAACAGGAAAAACAATGCCATATGCCAGTAAGTTGGAGGGGGATGTATTAAGGCACACAGGCTGCTGATTAGGGCCCAGGGTAAGTCTTAGTTAACAGAACAGACTTGGGAAACTCCTGAGCATGTCAAGAGAAATTGCTGACCATAGCAAAAAGTGTAAGAAGCTGACAGGAGTTTCAGTGCCATAAGGAAGGCCTTCTGAGCATGTTTATACATTTTCCTTTAATTTAGAGCACAGTGAGTGCTGTAAAAGCTGCTTCTCCCTTTTGAGGCTAGTGCTGGAGGTCATGGCTGCAGAAACATGGGGCTGAGATGCAAGGTGCTTTTGTACTCACTGCCATGATTTGGAAATAGTGTTCCACAATTTAGTGTTCTCAGTGAAACCCTGCAAATCACATGCCACTTCCTCATTTCCCCCTTCAGCCTGAGGCAAGATGGAGGGGAGAATTGGAGGCACAAAACACGAAGATCACAGATTGAGATAAGAACACTTCACTGGAAATGGCAATGAAATAAGAAAACAGTACAGAAACGTAACAGTAACATAAACAATATTAATAACAGACAGCACAAGGGAGGCAAGCGATTTCATGCATGATCGTTCACCACATAGTGCCCAGCAATACTGACTTCATCACCACACACAGGACCCAGCAGGGACCCCTTCACCTGTCCTTGGAAAATGAGGTGAGGTGCTACAGAATAGCAGGACCTGGCCATGCCCCCTCCTGGGTACTGCAAAAATTAACCCTGTCCTGACTGGAACCAGGACACTCACCTTCAGGGTCTGCAGCACAGCTTTTGAGTTTTCATTGGAGGCACTGGATCCCCTGCATGCTAGTAAGGGGAGACTTCAGAGATGAGCCAACTTTGGAAGCTCCTCACCTCTCATGCCAGCTCCTGTATTTTCTCATTTTATGAGATGGAGGAATACATACCCAACTCCTCCCAGTATCTTTCTCACTAGAAATCCTCTGAGCTTTGATTTCTTTCCTGATATCATAGAATCATAGAA
>VWZD01006481.1:282-23930 GCA_013396695.1 Sakesphorus luctuosus
AACCCCACAGCTCTGTATTAGGCTTTGGCAGAACATCCGTTATAGATAATTGTCATACACTTCAGGAATCTCATTTTACAGTGAAGTGGCAGAGAGATTGCTTGTTTTTTAGTGTTTCCTCAAATTTCTAGAATTTGTGTTTAACAGCTTTTACCTAGGCGGGGGGATCAGTTGAATTGATTTGCTTGTCAGATACATGTTTTATTAACCACTTAAAGTGGTAGGGGAGCTCCAATTAATCCTTTGAGAACTCAATTGTCATATAGTAAAGCAATGAGCTTCTCCTACCAAGAAATCCTTGCAGCTATCAAAGAGGCCAACTTAAAAAAAAAAAAAAAAAGAATGGAAACATTGTCCTTCAGTATTAAGTGTGCTTTGGGAAGATGTCAGTCTGTGAGCCTCCCCAGGAGTCTGTAAGCAAGACATATATATCCAGAAGAGAGAAGTCTGAAATTTCACAAAGATTTCAAGGTAAGGCTGAGCTCACAAATTCTCATGTCTTGGATTTCTCTTCAAAAGTGCCCCTTTGAAAGGAAATTTGTGTATATTCTCATGTTCACATAAAGTAAGAGAAGCAGCATCTTTCATTTTCAAGTTTAATGCAATAAAAACATCTATTAGTCTTTTCAGCTGTCTAAAGTAGACACAACTTCTGGTTTGACTGCATCATAGACAGCAGAGCCCTAACAGCAGAAACAGTTTCTCCTTTCAGTGCTGGCCTTTGAGGACTGGCTTCTGAGACTATTGCATGTGCTAGCTGACAGGTCTCATATCAGATGTGTTCTGAAGTCTAAAGACAAGCAATTAGAAAAAAAGCATGTTGAGCAACAATCAAGAAATATGCTCTCAGCATTCCTCAGTCTTGGGATCTCTGCTATGGTAATTCAGACACAACTCTAGACAAGTGAGAAAATAACATCAAAAGCCACACAAGAAGTGAAGTGAAGCGAAGAGAAATGAAGATACTTCTCATGTTTCTTCCAGTTAAGAGCTTAAAAATGAGCTGAGTAACCAATGGAGTGATGCTTGCTCCCCTTCCCCTAAGGTATCCAACAGGGAAATAGAAGCTCAGGTTAAATTCAAAGATGAAACTGTCTGATCCCACATCCTCTGTGGCCTAAGCTAGTCCCCTGTTATACTACAAGCAACTAACCAGCAGTCATGGCCTTATGTACTTCAACTACACTGAAATGTTAAGGCATGTTGAGAAACTTGATATAAAGCAATCATTTTGGGGCATGTAAGTTAACACCTACTGAGATAAATGGGCTTGTTCTTATTTCTCAGAGCTTTGATGTCAGTCTGCAAGTATAAGGAGGGATCATTTTACTTGCACTGAGGAAAAGACTGCCTTCTACCTTACTCCTGAAAACTAAAACTAATTGTAAAGAGAAAATATCTATTACCTGAGACAATTGTGAGGATATCAGGCAGCTCTAGTTAAATCTTGACTGGTGGGAATTGCTGGCATGATTAAAAAATATTAGCAGTACAAAAACAAACGGGCTTAACTTGACCATCAGACATTTGCTTTAGAATAATTAGTCTTATCTCTACCATTATTATGGTGGAAAAAAATTTGTTGTCAGAATTTTGCCATATATGGTCTGAATGATCAAATTTAAATTCACTCGTAAGCATACTTATTAATGCATTAGAGCAATGTAAAAGATGGCTAGTAAAAGACTGCAAATTTTGCAAAGAGAGGAATAAAAATAGTATTTTCAGTACCTCAGCCATTTATTTTCAGGTATTTGACGAAAGCCAAAAACGTGTAGTCTGTTTTCATCCGTACTTTCAAATAGTTTCATCTGCTATATTAACTACATCTTCTGAAATCATGGTGACAAAGACAGAAACTAATTTTTAAAATTACATGAGAACTGTGCTAGTTTTAGTTAGGCCTAGATGTAGACCTTAATTTTAGTAGGCCCTGATAATATTACATAGATTAGGAGAGACAAGCATCACTTGACTTAAGCAACCAAAGAAGTATTTCTTATTTCATACTGAGATATAAATACAGTAGAGTAGGTGGTGTTCTCTCAGCTCCCATTATGGCCGAAGTAGAGACAAGACACGCAGCTGCTGTCTTGCTGAAGTGGGCCATGGCTACTGCCCACTGCTACTTTGTATTTTGTTTGAGTTCAGGGAAGTAAAACATTTTACTGTTGTTCTCTCCCTTTTGCCGTGCTGGGTGTCTTTTGGGGTGCTTTATGGATCTAGAGTGATGGGATCTGGTTTCGGTGGGAAGTAGAGGATTGTTATATCTGACTTGTGTTGGTGTGTGTGATATTGTAGTCTTCTTTTCATTTACTCCTTTGTGTATAAATATATAAACTTGTTTTGAGTTTCCGGTTTTTTTCCTCCCTTTTTTCAGTGGCAGGAGGGAGGCTTTGACATTCTGTATTGGGCAGTTGGCATTTTTCCAGCTCAACCCAAGACAAGAACTAATGGGATAATTTTGTTATTTATAATTTTGTGACATAGAGAACTACTGTAAATAATGCACAACTGTTGAATGTACTACAAAAGTATTGGAAACATTGAAATCAACTGAAATAAGCTTAAGCTGTTCAGGACAAATGTGTTACAAATATATTATTTACAGCTGTCATAAACTCCATGGATGTTACCTGATCTCCTTTTAATATCCAGCTTTTCTAAATAATTTTATGTACAAGGGAATGCTTCTTTGAGTATTTTATTTGCATACAGATATAAACTCATACATACATACATATATTTAATAAATATTTGATAAATATATAGATATTTAAGAACAGATAGACTGGAGTTAAAGCACCTAAGGGCTCCCATCATTAGGTATTACTCTGCTTCCCAACTAGAGAGCTAAGGTATCCCTGAATAAATTCCAATGAACAGAAGCCTCTTTGAATAATATTATTGCAATCTAAAGCAGCATAAACCAAAGTTTTTTTTTTCCAATTTGGTGAATAACAAACCTTTAATCATGGCCTCTGCCAGGTAATTTAGCACAGAACCAGTTATATTAATATTTCTGTTTTATTTGTCTAAATCATCTGTGTACTGATATAATTCACAGTACCATTGTACCGGTTCTTGCTAAACAATAATTACAGAAACTGACACAAAATAGTTGATTTGTAGATGGGCTTATTCTTTAAATGGATCTTGTTAATGGAAACGACTCTTGATTCATGAGTCTAGTTTAATGCAAAACAATTTTATGCCATGGTAAATTACCATCAAAACATAAAAAAGTAAATGAAACAACGTTGTGCCTGAAATTAATCAAAACTATCTTGAAAGGTTTTTGATTTCCAATCTAAAATACAAATTGACAGAAATAAAAGCTTAATATAAAACATAAAGCCTAGAGGCATCTGAATATGTGGCAGGAAAGTACGGATAAAATGTATTTTACAGGGAATTAAAGCAGTAGTTAAAAATTAAGGGTATTTAAATATTTTGTGAGAGCTCTTCTGTGGTGGTTGTTCCGCTCCATAGACATCAAATTAACACCTTGATTTCTTGTTCCAGTACTTGAAAACCAGTCTGCAGCTATCTAAAATGCCCTTCGGTTTACACCACTAGTGGTCCCATTGCATTTGCCTCCTGAGGAACTGTGACTCCTCACTTCAGGGTACAGCTCTTTGTTCCTTTTCACAGCAGCCATTTCAATCACAGCTGGAAGGTCCATTCTTTGAAGCAATATTAAGTCTCAGATATTAAGTCTTAGACAATAAGAGAAATCTTAATGAAGCCCG
Organism: Sakesphorus luctuosus; assembly: GCA_013396695.1. Lineage (NCBI taxonomy): Eukaryota > Metazoa > Chordata > Aves > Passeriformes > Thamnophilidae > Sakesphorus > Sakesphorus luctuosus. The sequence goes on from VWZD01006481.1 coordinate 4,035, forward strand.
TGGAAATATTGACATGTGAACTGCTAAAATATATGTCTAAATTTTCCCAGAATTAATTCTGCAAAACAAACAAACATTACACCAGAATATTTCTGTCATATCATTTTATGGATTGCCTCAGAACTGTAATTTCCACAAAACTTCCCTCTACCCAGAAATTTTCAGGGTTAAACTGGCCATTGTGCACATCTCCAGAGGCAGTGAAATTAGGTTAGAAACCCTCAAGTTACATCTAAACATGGGGATCAGGAACTGGAGACACCAAATCAGGCAGTCCTTTCCACATGTCCTGAATGCCATGCTTTCTGAAAAAAGAGAAACCTGAGTGAAAGGGCTGGTCAAGAGCTGAGTATATTTCAGCAAGCATCAAGCCTGGATGACCAGGGAGATGTTGGCTCCTGAGAGGACTTTGGTGCCCACCTGAAAGAAGGACTGGGGCAGGGAGAGTCTCATACGAGCTGTAGCAGAAACTCTGACGGCTCATAGGCTCTCCAACTCTGGTGACTGGAGGCAAGGCAATCCAAATATCTTCCCTGAGTTGGAGCAGTTAACTGATCCCTTTGGCTTTGGAAAAATTCAACAGGACAATTTTCCAGAACATTTTACTAATACAGATTTTCCTTTAAATAGAGATTTTTGTTTATTTCTAAATAAATAAATCTATATTCCATTGTAAATTAGAAAAACATTATTTTTTCAAATATCAGTGTTTTCTTTGAAACAGAAAATAAGTTCCATTCAGTTCTACTCACAGCTGAAACCATGCCCATCAGACTACAATTTGTATATACAAAAATCAAGGGGTTTCCACCTTAGAAAACAGTGTTTAATCTTTTATCTGCCTTTTTTTCAAGCACAGTCCACTTCTGCAAGGGTAATTATTGACTTTTGTGGATCACTCAGATACAACCATGATCCATGTGTAACAAAGACCACAGGAAAATTAATTCATCCTCATATCAGAACAGGATTTATATGAATTAAAGCACTTGGCCACATTTTGAACTGTGATGATAAAATTCTTTACAGCTTCCTACAGAATAGCAGGCATATTTTGTGAAATGAACAAGGAAGGATTTCTGTCAGAGGGGAAAAGGATTATTACATGATCACACAGTCAAAGTATTAATTCAAGCAGAATCCAAAGGACAGTTCTATGCATCCCTTGAGCCTCTTTCATCACTTAGTTACTGCCTTGCAAACTTCACATGTTTCTTGTAGCTTAGTCATGACAGAATGTTCTAGTTGAGATCAACCTCAACACCACTTCAATTAGCCTGAGGCTAGGAACCTCCATTTTAAATATAAGTAATCTTTATTCCCACTGAGAAAAAGTTTACATCTGTACTTAAACTCTATAACTGAAATCTGTTTACCTCTATTTCATTTCTATAAACAGAGAAGTAGCTTTTGTCTTTTCTTCCCAGGAAAACTTAAACAGGAAAATCTGTTTTAATGTGGTACCCAGCTAATATATACTGTGATAATGAAGACTTTGCAATGCCTTTTACATTCTGTAAACAAGCACAAACTGAGTGTAATGGAGTTCAAAGTGTCACATGAAGTCAAATCCTGACTGAGGAACTAAATGTAAAAGATCAGTTCATTATAGATTTAATTTATTATTGGCCCTGTTCTGGCTTTCAGAAAAGACATACTCAATTCTTCTGCTTATTTATTAACACAGTAAAATTAATACCTCTCCATTTAGTGATTAATTGTTTAGTGATGGCTCATGAGCAAATGGAAAAAATGCCTGTAACCTTGAGGGAGAAGGAAGCTCTCCAGGCCATGCTCCTAATTGATTTTTACTATAGTCTCTTTCACCTTCTGACATAAAATTTGCTTTCAAGTAAATACTGGCACATCTAGAAAAATTAAACTGCTTCACTGAAAAGGAAATTACATCTTCAGATGCTTTACTTGTGGTCGTTTATGGTATAAACAATCACATGATATCAAAGGACCCACCACCTTTGAAGAGAGATCCCTAAAGCCAGTAAGTACTTTTAACAAATCATTTAGGAGTACTTTAATTTCAAAGGACTGTACAAGTGCTTCTAACAAATGATCACAGCTTTATGTGCATGTGCAGACTCTTCTGGCTAGCTTAAAGCAAACTGTATACTTGACCTTTACTTCAAAGGAAAGTTAAAAGGCTGCATAGACATGCTGCTCCCAGAAGATTTAAGCAAGATACCAGCAGCTGTCTTCCAGTGGCTGGTTTCATACAGTGTATAGCCTCCATTTTTTCAGTGTTAGAAGCTGAAACATTAATATGGATCAGAAATATGTGATTTTAAAGTGTTTCATCCTGATTCAGCTATTGGATTTACAGTATACTTGGAGTAAGGTACACAGAGGTGCAGAGCTCCCTTCTGCAGTCACTGCTGGAGAGTCCGGGTGCAGCAGCTGCCATCCTGCCAGCTAACTGGTATATGGTTGCATATTGAAGATTTGCATGTGTTTATATGTATGAATACTTCCTGTGTTGCTGTCTGGATGCTTTAGCTGGATATCACTTGGTAACACCCTTCACAACCTTCCAGCCTTCACAAACAGTCCAGACAGTAAAAGTAGGGATGGGGAAAGGGTGGGAAGCACCATACCTCTGTAAGGACAGACTCAGTTGAAAGAAAAGTTATTACCCCATAATTGGTCTTCATTGCTTGTCTTCAATATCAGAAAGGCTGGGAAACAGTAAGCGAAAACTTAAATCTCAGACAAGATAGATGTATATTTACCACAGAACTACATGGTATGATCAATATTTAAAAGGTTAATAATTAAAAGATGAAATCTGTTACTTTTCTAGAACCACAGGGAATGGGACAAATTGAGAAAAACACTTAGTAGTTTGTGCTTATGTTACACTTTGTTATATTTTCTAGTTGTTGTGGAAAATAAATAAATAGAAAGCAGGTGGCTCAATAGTGGAACACCCCAAAGTCTGCACATCTTGCTTCAATGACTAAGAAACAAAAAAGAGAATTTTTTCTATTTCCAGACAATATTTACAACTATGATCTGTCCTCATATCTTACATATAGGCACACACATGTGTGCACACACACACATAAACACAAACACAAACACACAATTAGGTAGAAGAGAATTTCATGCAGTATTGATTCTAAAAATTGTGTTCCTGTAACCAGAAGTAAGAACTAGTACTGGAAAATCCCCATTGTCTCCCTCTGTTATAGAACACTACATCAACAGATACTAAGTGAAGGGAGTGAAATCAGCAATAACAGCTTTTCCAAAAAAGTGTCTGAGGATGGCAGGTAGCCATGAATATGCCTCTTTGCAAGTGAAATGTGGCATTCATGCACAGTGATAGTCAGTGCTAACTTTTCACTCACTTATCCATCAAAAAAATGAGTGCTGTAACTGCTCAGTCAGCAGACAATATCTGAAGTATTCAGACATGTCTGTCAATCCCATACCACCAATATAAGAAATATAGCAAAAAGATGAATGCTTTGCAAACATGCACTTGAGCATGCAAATTACTCAGTGGATGTTTAACTATGATGTTTACAAAAATCCTTTCACAACAATTCATTGCATTAAAATGGAAGCTAAATTAATCAGACTAAATTCTCACTGTTGTAGAACAATAGAATTTAATAGCTCCAGCAGCTTGCCAAAGAAAATTAAACTTTCCAAATTTAGTCTGTGCTAAAAGACATCTTGTAAAAGAAAGACTGTAACTAGTGAAGACAATAAGTCAAACAGTTTGATACAGTAGGCCAAATTGTATCTCCAGTGCCATCCTATCTGAGTTACACCTGAGATTAATTTACTCTGTTGTCTATGTAGGACAGCTCTAGAATGAATACATCAACCTTTTAAACCCAAAGTGTTACTTGCATGCTGTAATCACGTCCTAGCTATTTGGCTTGCTTAAATAAAGAGTGATGGGTTAAGTTTACTAGTGATTATTTTAAGGAATAAACATGTGACAACAAATTTGTTATAAAGGAATAATTTACTTTCTTAATATTTTGATATCAGCAGCAACTTCACTTGCATATGTCTGGATCTGTATATATAACCACTGCTATATCTCCCAAAACAACAAAGAACTTACAGAACAGTAATGGGGTACCTTGGTAGATCTTCTGTCTGCTTACAGCAACATGGTGTTAAAAAAAAAAGACTGCTTAAAACACGTGGTCAAATATCCAAAGAAGTTATGACGTCTTTCCTCTTGCATCAGGTGGATTCAGAATTTACCTGCTGAAGTCCATAGGCTGTCTTCAGAAAAGGTACATGATTCTTTGAAAAGAGATTCAAGTTATGCTTCCATAATATTACCCACATTTTGATATTAAGTAACATCTTTTACTGAACAGTCTCTTTAATGATTGTTACTACTATCTACTAAAGTCCAACTGAGCTCAAATACGCATATAAACCCAGTAACTTTACGTTTTCTCTAGCACAAAGATATTACTATGTGGGTTCCATGGTGGTCATGACCACTAGGCACTACCAAAACATTAAGATCTGCAATATATAACAAATCAAGACAAAAAAGTCTCTCTGCTATCTATTCAAATGGGAAACAATACAGCCTGGAAATGCTTTGGGTATTTTTAATTAAAAATATCAGGAATACAAATGGATTTCCTCACACTAAAATCTAGAGGATGTTTCAGAGAACTTTAAGACTGTTTTGTGACTATTTCAAAGGAAAAAAAAACCCAACCTGTTTATTTCTAAACTATGTATTAGTTTTTCCTTGGTCTTTGCTGAAAATAATACCATGCTACTCTCAGAAGTCTCTCAAAGTGTTACTGACAAGCTTTGTGCAAATTAAACTCTATAATCTAGAAAAATATTAAAATATGTTTAGACTTCAGTGGAGTCTAAACAAAGGGGTTTGGTGAGAAGCAAAACAGTTCTAGCATGTGCTTATACAAATAGAGCTAGTGTGCCTATGCTCTGAAGAAATTACAAGTGAAGCCACTTTTAAGCAAATTTGTTGTTTCCTGATCCATGAAAATTACTGTAATGCCATCACTCCTCATTTAATCCTCTCCCTAACGTTCAATAGTCATAGTCATCATGTCAAGTCTAATGTGTTAATTACAAGCATTACCATAGAAGAAATTAGAGGGGGTTTAATGCTACTGCAAAATTAAGAGACAAAATATGTGGCTGCATTAGCAAAGACGCAGTTACAAGCCAAAACATAGCAAATTTATCATCTGAAATTAAAATATTGTCTAAGAGCAATGTTAAAGACAGAGATGATGAATTTTTTTTCTGAAGAAATCATCACAAATATATTCTTCAGTGGGCACTAAGGCTGAAGATGTTCAGAAGGGCCCTATTTCACACAGTGGCTGAGTTTCAGCCAGCATTGTTCTATGCAAGTGTCTGTTTTGGTTTGAATACTTGGCAAAATGCCAAGTATAAACCAAAGGACAAAGTTCCCTCCCTCCTGCCCAACCGTCAGGACTAAAAAAACCCTGGGCACTTGAACTCAAATGTAACTAGTTATATTTCTACACAAAAAAAAGGGAAAATTAAAAGTAGACTACAATATAAAACACATACCTACACAAGTTAGATATAACAAAAATCCTCTACCTCCCACTGAAAACAGATCCCATCATTCCAGATCCATAAAGCACCCCAAAAGATACCCAGCAAGGTAGAGAGAATAACAATAAAATGTTTTCCTTCCCTGAACTAAAACAAAATGTGAAGTGGCAAGGCCCACCTCAGCAGGACAGTAGCAGCATGTCCTGTCTCTATCTTGGCCATGATGGGAACTGAGAGAACTCCTCCCACTCTGTCGTATTTATATCCCAGTTTGCATTATCTGGTATGAAATATTTCTTTGGTTGTTTAAGTCAGGTGACACCTGTCCCTTCTAATCTACATAACACTATCCGGGCCTACTAAAATTAAGGCCTAAACTACCACAGTTTCTTTCCACAAAACAACAGGTTTCAGCTATATCTCGTGAATGTTTCTTAAAAATGCATTCTTAAATATCTACTTATTACAATCAAAAATTACAGTTACATTCAATGACAACAAAATAAATTTTAAATACAATCAAAGCAACTTGATAACCTGATGTATCCCACATGATTACTGTGCTTCTGAACAGGTTTATTTTCAATCCTTGGAGCTTTTCCACACTTTGCATTAAAAATGTGTGTTTGATACGCATTCATGATGTTCTCTCCAAATACACATGGGATGCAACCTTCTTCATCCCTCAAGAGTCCCTGTGTCATGGATACCTATCAATCTGTAGATTTTGCTACATCAGCCACAGGTTATAATGGTACTTGTCAGACAATGGATACGGAGAGTCCCACAGAGCCACTGTATCTCAGAACAGCCTTTCATGCCATTAATGACTTCCATTTCTCTGAAAAATTGTTCTGCTCAGCAATTTTAAGTGTTAGTTGCTTGCTTATTGTCCCTCTTTACAAATAAGATCAGATTAATTACTACTACATCTTTTAGTTACCTTCTACCTTTTTTGTCATCTTAGCGTAACTAATAAGAATATTTTATAGTATAATGTCAGAAAGCTCTATCTGCACAATCTCAGGAACAATGTGCTATCTTAATATCCCATTAAGACTTTTGTTTTATGACCTGTCAGTCAGCCAGCCTTTAATCCACTGATTATATGCCAGGTTGATTTGGAATCAATCAGCTTCCTTAAACAAAATATATTGTAGAACAAGGTCAATTGCTCATATAAGTGTGAGACTAATGCATCAATATTACTTTTGTCAAGCAGAATAATCACCTAAAAAGACAATATCAAGGTAGTTTGACAAATTATATTTTTCATAAACCCTTGATGGTTGGTATTCATGTGAACCACCTCTTTACTATCTAATTTAACATCCAGTATTATTTTCTTTTGTGTTCTTTTGTGGGTTTTGTTGTTGTTTTTCATTTTGTTTTCTTGTAAGTAAGTACCAAAATGATGAGATTATCTTTGTGAAATACTGGTTACCACCTTATTGCATGTTATTTGAGCCTGCATAATAGAGCACAGCTATCTTAAGTATTGACTACTAAATGCCCTTTGGAAGTAATTTTAAAGTTTGAAGTGTTTCCTTATCATATGACTACGTAGCCTTTTTTTATCCAAGAAAAGTAATGATCTTTCATAATTTTCTGCCTCTTGACATGATTATTCAAGCTTTCATAATTTTTATATAATGATCAATACTGTTTTTTAAGGATTCTTTCATCCTATTAACTCAAGCTAATAAAAACTCATATACCTGCTAAAAAAAGTGTTTATAGGAAAGTTTACTTTAGATATTCAGATGAAAGCTTATCTGTATCAGTGACTGAAAGTTATTAGATTTCTAACAATGGTAATCTGACTCAAATCTCACTCATATACTGCCTCCTCATTAGTAACTCCACAAGTAATTCCAGTAGAATGAAATATAAGTAAATTCACCTCTGACCCCAAAAAACAATTAAGACATGAAACAAATAATCCTTCCCTAGATTTGAATCAAAACACATTATGTTCTTCACATAAATTGGAAAAAAAGACTTAGCTGAACTTAGTCTCTGAAATATTAGATGTACAGCTTTCTTAATGTAATACATGAAGACCAATCTTAACCAGGTGTTCTATATTATGGGAATTTTTTTGAATAAGCAGACATTCAAACATCTCAGTTAACTTCTGTGAAGAAAGACAGGGAAGAGTGCACACTGTGTGATATTTCAGTGTTATTTCAGCTTTAGGAACTCAGAGATAGATCACTGACAAATAATGCCAAAGTTATTTTTATTTTTCATCCAATTTCCCCAGCCCTGAATTGCAAATCTTTTGTGTTATGAATAACATTTTCAGTCTTGTGTATGCTCAGTGCTGTTGTGCATGAGTCACAATTATTAGTAACACCCAGTATTCTGAACAATCAAGTAAATTAATTTATCAATAATCACTAGTTTATTGTGATGATTTAAAAACTGCCAGTTTTTTGTTTGGTTGGTTGGGATTTTTTAAGATGTAGATATCAGTAAGTATTCTTAAAATTATGTTTCAACTTTTATTCATACTTTTTAAAATATATAAGAATTTTTATGACCTCTACAATAACTATTGTTATGCTATAAATACTACATTATTTTCTAAAAACATTAAGATCAGACATAGTAATCCTTACTTATAGGAATATTTCCAAAGAGTTTTATGAGATAGTATGGAGCATTACATTTTTGTCTTGTGTCAGTCAGGTCTACCACAGTAAGACAAGATTTATAGACTTAATCACCTGCATTATCTTCCTAATTTTTTGTACACCAAACATGTTGCTGTGGTTCAATCATCAACTTTTGAAAGAGTACTTACATACAACATCCTTTGAGGTGCTTTTAGAGAATAGTCACTTACTGGCATGAAAACAACAGTTTAATTCCTTTGAATCCTTTAATTTACCATCTAAATCTATAGTCCAAAGAGATGCTGTTGCTGAGCAACCACATACCTTAAACACCAGAAAGATATTGTAAGATATAATTTCCTGCAAATCTTCTTTTATTGAAATAACCTGGGATGTTTATTACAAGCCTTATTTTTAGTAGTTTTGGGTTGGCTTTTTTTTTCCTTTTTTTTTTTTTTTTGGCGAGAGGGAACAATTTCAGACACTGAGCATAATGCCTGCTATAAAACTAAGCCTAGATTTGCATACACAATAGCGTAATAAAGTCTGGACCTGTTAGACCACAGTGATTTTTTAGGGATAATAATTTCAGCATTAACAATTTTAACTGCACAGTAGAAATTACACAGTACCAAACAGTGCCTCCAAAGTATTCACAGAGCAGGTGTAATGAGGTCCATTTACAGGAAAAATGTCAGTGATTTCTTTTTTACTTTCCCAGAAAAACAGCAGTGCTTCAGTAGACAAGTGGACTTCCTTAGAATTACCTTTACAAATAAAACTGGGATGAACAATTAAAAGAGGAATATATGGGGTAATAATGTCCCCAAGATCACTGTTTTTATTGTGTATTGATGTGGGTGAGGTTAATGGTAAGATGGCAAGTGACAAGATTAATAAAAGCAACCATAATGACAAGCTTAAAAGAAAGACTTTCACCCTCAACAACGTTTGTTTCAAAATGCTATTGCTTAAGATAGTGCTTATCATGTCAATAACTTAAACAAACAAACAACCAAAGAAACAAAAACCACACAAACAAACAAGCAAAAAATACCAACCAGACAAGATCTCTGCAACTTTACTCACAATCTGAAGCAAAGACACATGAGGTCCTTGGCCTGGTCCTGTAATTCATCTGTGAACTGACTAGCAAGTTCTGCCCTCTTCCACACTTCAGTGCAGAAAAACGGTGCATGTAGGTGCTACAGAGGAGTATAAATGTTTCAAAGTATACACTAAACCAACCAATCCAAAAAACCCATACCAGCAGCACACCCAAAACAAAAACAAAAAACTCAGCCAATAAGAACAAAACCAAATCAAAAAGTCAAAAGATTTTCCATAGTATTCAATATCTAATTTTGGACTGCAAAAATCTTCTCCTGGTCTGTCAATGATTAAGAAATACCAGATCACTTAGAACAATAAATTTTGCCAGTATGGCAATCTTCAGGATCCAATCTTTCTCTATTTATCAGATGATATAAATGCAGCTAGAATAGCAAAGAATAGTAATAAAGTGCAGACTTGGTAATTTAATATAAAAGCTTACTTACTTTTCTCTCAAAATTAATCAATCCTTTTCATACATCAACAGTGAATTTATAAACATAAGAAAAGAATGACGTATAATGCAAGTGTATCAGTAACTATCCTTAAAAGACTGATTCCATAAGTAGCTAGGTTATTAGTATTAAAAACATACTGTTTAGACTCTTGCACAGAAAGCACTGCTATTTCAAAGCCATTTAGCATGCTTTTATGATGTAAAATAATTGAGGTCGATAATTGTCAAGAATATGTAATGTCAGATTACAAGATCCATATTGCCTTGTATTATATTAAAATATAGTTCATTTTCCAGCCTTGTGTATTGCCCCACTCATTAAATTACAAATTGCAATCTTTGGGAAGCGACCACAACTTTACTTAGCACAAGATTTAGAGAACCAGTGGAATTTACATATTAAACTCATTGTCTTTATACTGCATAATCTATCTCTCTTGTAGGACCACTCGATGAATCCACAATGTTAGTCACACCATTCCCCTACCAGTTTTAATCATAATTCATATGGTGTGATACAAACCACCTCAGACAGTTTATGAGGCTGGGGAGCACAAAGCTGAGGACTCTGCCTGTTAGGAAATAATTCCTACTTTAAGCAGCATAGCACTGATCATGCTGTGTTGGACAGACAGATGTGTTATGAAACAGAAATACTATATATCCATTCTCTCACCCACACATCTCTCCTCAATTAATGCGGCAGGATAGTAGTATCTTGTGTTTTTATTCATTTTTTAAGATATCAAGTTAGATATGCAGAATATAAGATATATAAACATTTGTGCTTTGTTCATACACCACTAAAAACCCTCATTCCCAGTGAGTGAACATACCACATTTGGCATAAAAAGAAAAGGTGTACTAAGCAGACACAGAGAAATATAGGCTAGAAAAAAGCCTTTCTCATAGCACAGCATTCTTCTGGAATCATCTGGAGTTGTATGGATTTATGTTACCTTAGGCAATCTTGTGTATTGTCACAGGTAGTCCCTGCTGTAGGGAACAATTCTCATCCCAAATCGTATCAGAAATGTGAAAGAATCCCATGAACATCAGCTCTGTATTTCTGCCCCTGGGTTGCTTCAATTAAGTTAATTACTTTTATATCTAACCTATAATCAGATGCTAGGATTTGTCCTTTGAAAAAGGATTTATCAGGAGGTAGGACACACCCCTCAGAGCAGACTGAGATTGTAGGGTAGGTCAGATAAGAGAGTAAGCATGAGTCATTTTTTTTTCTTCTCTTCTTATCCTTTCATTTTGACGTTGTACTAAATCCTGCTGGCAATCCCTTTGCAATATTTTCCAAATCCACTCATTTTGCTTTCTTCTCAAAGAAAAAGAGGACCTTTCGACCTTGACCTTGATTTCCAAAAGCCTGCCTTCGAATATAAAACCAATCAATTTTACCTGGTGTGTCACTTTGTCCATGTGGACAGCCTGAAGACATCATCAAATCCCTTTTGTAGAGTTTAGCAACATCAGAGTGAGGAGTTATCGTTTTTAAAGTTGGGTTTCTATATTTTCTACGTTGGAGAAAATCCAGGTCCAGCTTCCACTCAGGGAAACAATGAGATGAAAGGGGTTCTTCCAGAAAAACAAAACAAAATAAAACAACAAAAAAACAAAAACAACCCCACCCCAATCATTTATACATATATATGTGTGTGTACATATATATATATATATATATATATGAAAACACTTAAAACAGACTGTAACATTTTTCCACAATAAATATATTGTTATCACATTCATTGTCCAGTGTGGTTGGAACATTCAGCAGCAGGTGATGTGACCTCAGGTAAAGCAAATTTGGATTCTGAGTTGTTTCCTGTCACAGCAGTAACCTATTCCTTCCCCTTCTTCCTGTTAGATCCCTCTGCATTGCAGTCAGTCCAAATCATACCGTAATGACAGCAAATGCCCCATTCCCCAACTGCCATGAAAAATAAACATCCTTTCCCTCTTTCCCTCTTCTCCTCCTACAGCAATTGCCCACCTTAGTTTTTTTACATCTGCGAGGTTGTGACTTCTCAGTGGGATCCCATGGCAAAGAATCCCACAAAAGATCACAAAATCTTTGACACTGTGTTTTGCTTGTTTTAAGCTCAATGCTTCAAACTCTTGGCTGCCAATAGTTCACTTGCTCTGAGAAGCAGTGTCTGTTATTTTTTCCAAGTCCTTTTTTTGGTGTGACAGTCATACTTTGAAAGACCTTTACCATCTTTTTACAGAATAAAGAGTGGTGAGCTTTGTAACCTCATAAAAGATTTTATTTCTGTTACTTAACCGAAAAAGTCTAATGTTTTTTGAATGAATACTTAACAAATATGTTGTGTTTGTTTTGTGAAATGAATCACTCTTTTCTCTACTTTCTTCTATCTACCTTTTGAGAACAGTGACAGAAATTGTAAAGTTTCAAGATGTGAAATGTGATATATATAGTGGCATAATAATTACATTTTACTCACAATGTCTTCTGAAAATCTAGCATTAACTTTTTCTTTTTGACTTGCAAACTGAGAAAAAGTTTTCAGAGGATTTTCTAGGTCACTTCAAGATCTCTTTCAGGTCCCCCTCGCCCTCCCACGTACATTGCTTTGCATTGCCTTTGTTTGATAGATCATTAGTTGATTCATGAGTCTGAGCCTTGCCCGAAAGGTTTTGCAGTCAGTTTTAGTATTCTACTGATATTAGTCAACATCACAGAATTTAGCCCACTTACCTAGTTTCATCTGTTCAGTAGAGCAAATTCCTGTATATGTCTTAATATGCATTTACTAAATATATTGGAATTTTTTTTTGGGTAAAGATTATGTGATTCATTCAGCTTACATTTGAAGTTGAAACTAGACAAATTCAGAATAGAAATTAGTTGGAATTTAAAGCAAAAAGTCGGTTAACCAAAACTGTGAAAAATTTATCAACAACTAACTTATTAAAACTACTGTTGGATTCTGTCACTAACAAATTTGAAATTAAGAGTTGAAAGTGGTTAATTTGAGAGAGATCTATTTTTTTTTAATTTCTCATTTCAGATCATGACAAATTCTAGAGCCTGGATTATTCCAGAAGTCAGACCATATGTTTTTTGCCTAAAACCTATGATTGTATGTCTACAAAGACAGCTGTCCTAACATTTAACATGGCACTGTTGAGTCCTGGACCTGCAGATCTACAGATAGTCTTTGTAAGGATTACAATGACAAATACTGATTAATGATTGACTGCAGCCTACTATAATAAAAATACAACTAATAATGGAAATGCCTTGTGGAATCTTACAGTAATTACTTAGAAACTTGCAAGGCATTATGGTGATTCTTTTCCTGAAGAGGTCTATGTTGCCTCAATGAGAGATATCAAGCAGGTTGATGCTTATGTGTTCTGTGACTAGGCAGAGTTCCTGAACAGGGGAAAGACCCTTCACCAGGTAGAGACAGTGGTGCAGTTGCCAGCCCCTCTCAGACCCATGGCTGAATCTGCCTCTGCCAATTTGACATGAACACACAGGCTTGGTGGAAGCCTTTTGTGTTCCTGAAGCTCCCTCTGGACATAGGGCAAGATACTGCTGCTTGTGAACTGGGCTTTCAGCTTCTATGACAGCACGTGTTCTTCACCCTTCCTTACATTTGACCAGCTGTGTTAGCCATTATTTTCACATGCATTTCCTTAACAGCAATGTTAAATTTTAGTAACCAACCTGATCAATAGTGATTTAGCCTGTTCCACAAGCTGGTATAAACTTATATTTGCTTTTCTTTTTTACTTTTAAAAATTTGCAAACATAAAATGCTAGATAACTGAAATAGGATTAGAGAGAGGAATCTCATTGCAAGTGAGACATAAAATACTCTCTATCTCAACGAACTCATAAAATAACCCAAACAGGAAAAGAATCTAATATTTTTGTATTTTCAAGGGGAATAAAGGAATTTAGGTATCTGATTAAAATACTTTTGTCTTCCTCCTAAGTGGCTAAGTTTGTCTTGTGTTTCTGGCCCTGAATGTACATGTTCCAATAAAATAATTTAACTCTACAGCATACTGACATCATGATTTAATTGATACTCAGATCTGGGCCTTTTAAAAAGCCCAAAATAAAAAGGGAAACAAAATATCAGCTAATAAACTGGAAGGAAATATGTGAAATACTCTAACATGCACACAAATCCCTGCCAAAAAAGAAAAAAATCCTCTATAGAAACAGTGGTCTCCTGAGGGCACTATCCCCTTTTTTAATCTGGCATCCTGTCTGTCCTTTTTACTCATCCAGTATCAGTCTGTATTTATTATCTGTTGCTATCTAACTTGGATTGCAAGCTCCTTAAGGCAAGAACCTTGTCTTCTTATATGTCTGTAATGTACCATGAACACCTCTAGCACTAAATAAATAATAAGCTCTGCAAACTCCATTTAGTATCCATTTCAATTTGTGGTGAAGTCTCACCATGTTTTCAGAGTGTAACATTCATTTCTTTCTCTTAATGGCTGATGCTGGACAAGGATAAACATGAATCCCTGTTTTTATGTCTTCTGCTGGAGCAAACTTGCTCATTAGAGTTCCTGCCGTCAGTGACCCTAAGACAGTCAAGTCAAATCTAAGACCTGCCAGTTAACATTTTCTTGCTGTCAAAATTCACTGCACAGTTTTCTTCAGTTGGGTGCCTTGGTTCCTCATAGTTATCTGTTACTAATACAGCTTCAAGTCTGAATAACCAAAACATCCTCCAGAAACCTCTGGTAGTCCATAAAAAATATAGAAAGAACTGATCAAATGAGAAAAAACCTATCAGGTTTTATTGCTCTGTTTTCTAGTTAGCCCCTGCTTAATGAGGGAAAAAAAATAATTTCTCCTGGCCACTTAGGAAATGTTTCCTTTGTTAAACTGCAACTTTCCTGCTTCCAGAATAATTTTTGAAATAAGTTAAATAGCTAGAAAGCAGCTTTGACCTATTTACTTTACTTGGAAAATTGCCATTGTATATTTCCCTTGTTTGATTCATTATGTTCTCAAGTAATTTCTCCAAAACCTGAATATAAAGCATGCAAAGCTACCATGATATCTTCAAGCAAAACAAATGACTATTATAACCTCTCACTAAAAATACCCCAAACACTTTTACATTTGGGGGTTTCACATGTTGGTAACAGCGAGGGAAGAAGAAATACTTCAATTTCTCTGGCCAAAATGGGCCACGTTGCTTTGGAGTCAATGCAATGTGACAGGCCTTTCAAGCTCCTGGCCAAAGAGGCTACACTGTCTCAGTTCCAATGATGCACATAGGATGGTTTTGGTCACGTTGTTTACTGCCATAGTCCACAGATGAGGGTGGGAGGATGTGAGGGAATCAAGGCAGTGAAAACCTCTGTTTCAGTCTGCTCCCAATTATTCCTGCTGAGTGAAATGTTCTCATCTTTCCTCAATCAATATTCACACGTCAGGAATTCTGAATCATGAAAATAATTAATCCAACATCAATCATCTTCCCCCCCTCTTTCAAACCAGAAGATGTAGACTTCCAGAAGGCATGAGAAAGAAGTTAGCCCGTGGCCTTTTGCTAACCGTTCTTATTTCCTAGATACTCAATTTTAGCCAAGAGCAGGGGTGTTTTAACCAAGAGCAGCACAGCAACCTGGTGGAAGCAGTTACTAAGCAGAGTACAAAAACTTCAAGCATTTGTTGGAAAATCCTTGCCTGTTAAGAATTCAGCCTTGTTCCTTCACACAGGTGAACTGTCCTTGCAATTTTTCTCAGCAGTTTCCGCAAGTATCATCACTTCACAGCACTAGGTCATTTTGCTCATAGCTGAACCGAGACTACTTGCCAGTAGTTAGCTAGTAGTTAAGAAATGTCACAAAGAGCATAAATAGCCCTAACAGCAACTAGGTAACATAGTGTTAGTAGATTCTATAACAGATTTTTGGTTTGGGTTGGTTGGTTGGTTGGTTTGGTTGGTTGGTTGGGGGTTTTTTTGGTTTTGTTTTGTTTCGTTTTGTTTATTTTCTGTATGCTTATGGATTTTGAAAGGTAGCCTCTACTGTAGAATAGGTGAAACGAAAAGCATGTGTATTCTACACAGAGTGGCAGGCTTTAATGAACACACTAGCATCTGTCACTGTTGAGGGATGGGGAAGTAGCAGACAGCTTTAAATCCACAGCTATCCTGAGGAAAGAGAACTCAGTAACTTACCAAGCTGCAGCAATTTATTATTTTAGAAACTACTTCATAAAATGGCAAGATTAAATTATTCAGTAAATATTATCAAGTTAGCTTGTGTCATGAATACGCTGATCATATAAAAGCTTTCAATGACCTGTTTATCACATTGCTTGCCACTTAATGTAGGGCAGCTGTTGTCACCAGCATGTTTGGGATTTTTTTAACCTTTTGCTTTAAGAACACTAATTATTACATTACTGTGAGGAATCAACAGCAGTCAACATGTAAAAGTTGGTTGAAAAATTTTGTATAGTTTTGGTAATGACACAGTATTCTTTGACTTAGTCACTATGGGGTAACATAAAGCAACAAGCATTTGGGACTCAGATAATATTCAATTGAGGTCAACAGCCTTTTTTTTGAAAACATGTAATATAGAAAATATCGTTTCCAGATGATCAAAAACTATAACATAACTCTCAGTACTAAGTAGGCAAAAACTACATGCAGTTGACAGAGATGGAGAACCATCTTGGTAGACTCCCACCACTACTGTGGATAATCTTTATAGAAACTAATACAATCTATTAATTTGCCAAGCACTGGTCATATGGCATCAACAGATCTATGGTGAAACCACAGAAGTGCAGTAGATTATAAAGAAAGAAAAAGCACAACACTTCTACAGAGGAAATCTTCTCACCTACTGACACTATTGTAAACCATGACTGAGTTTCTTAATGAAGCTCAACTTCAGAACCTTTCAGGCCTTGGATTTCTCTCCCTCGGTAATTCTTGATTAGCAGCTGGGGAGGCAGGTCAGGGAAAGTATGTATCTTTGGATACTGAGTAATTTATTGTTAGGCATGTTCAGAATAGATTAAGGAGCCTGAAAAAAATTCCAAAATTTTCTACAACTTGTAATTCAGATATGCTTACTAAAATCATTAAAAGCTTGATGTTTTCTGTGCAGAAAACTATAAAAATTTGTCTCCTTTCCCACCCGCTCTCTCCCTCCATTAAGAAACAGAGAAAGAGAACACTTCTTCAAATATAAGAAAACGTAAAACTGGGAAATTAAAAGTGAGTTTGTATGTGAGGCCCCATGGCAGCATGAACCCCTGCCTTTGCAGGACACCTGGGCAGTCCCTGGATCCTCCCTGGAGCTTGTAGTCGTTTTGTGGCATTCTAAAAAAAAACCCATCAGTATGTATTTGTGAGAAAACAAAGACAAGAATGGCTAGGTAGACAAAATGGGGAGTTTACAGATGCAATTGCCCAATATTTCAAGAGAGTAACATTTGAAAAGTAAATTAAACTGACTGGCTCTTCTCTTTAGTTTCAATCACCAAAATCAGGTGATAAACCAGTTTTATGCAAAGAATAACTTGGATGTGCATCAGTGTCTGTCACAGCTTTCCTGTCTTAGCTGTATGAATTCCACAGACCATATAGGTAATATTTCCTATGAGCTCAGGTATGGAACATGATGCTATTGTTACATGTCATATTAGGTCCAAACTAAGCAAAAATTCCTTCTATTTCAGCCTCTTTCAATAACCAATTACACCTTTATCAGTGAAATATTTGTGAGCAGCCTGCCATTGAGCATAAACTGCTTGTATTCAAATAAATCTCCTTAAAATGGAAAGTGATATGTAGGATATATCTTTACAATAATATATGATTTGCTGAAATATTTAAGGGACCGAAACACAGTATCCTATTTTTAAGAAGAAAATTAATAATCTGCTCTCAAATCAGGTTTTGTTCTAATATCTCAATTACTAGATATACAAAAACAACTATGAAATAATGAGATGCTCAATGCAGAAATTAAATTTCCTTCATAAAATAAAGGTTCTGGGAATATAAAGTTATTGAATAACCATATTTTTATACATGAAAGAATAAGCCATAACTACTACATTTTCTTATACTTATCCCTTATTTGAGATGCTGCATGAAAAGTTATTTAGACCCACACATACACAGACATACATGTATATTCAAACGATATAATTTTATTGTGCTAGGTGACTTGCAAAAATATAATAAAATTTTAGCTGACCTATATTTAGTTCCAAAGCATTGGAAGACCACACTCAAAGCATTTTCCCTATGCCTTTCTTCTCCTTCCATAATCAAAACCACCTTCCTGTTCAGCCAGGAAGGTGCAGGTGTACAAACATCTATACTATACATTGATAAAAGCATTGATTTTCACAAGGACACAGTGCAAGATTAATTCTGGAATGAGCGTTGTGGATTTCTTAGTCCTTACCTTGTAATAAATATCTGCATCTTAGTGTCTTCAGCTTTTTAACATCCCTGTCCTCTTGTAAAACGAAACTTTGTCTCTTTTTATTGATTTTATCTTATTATGCCACATTTATACTGCATTAACCACAGGCTTCAGAGCTTCTGCTTGTTGTTTATCTGGACCAGAATGGAATTTTTACACCCTACAGAACTGGAAGAATTATGCTTCCTTCAAGCATAATTTGACATTTCAGGTGTAGGTTTCCTTTCTCCACAGAATAAAAATTTGCCTCAGTTATGGATATTACACAGGAAACTCATAGTAGTACTGATTCTTCTCCTTGCTACTGCTCTCTCTCCCTAATTCTTAGATGACTCATTTAATATTCAAGTGATCAAGGTAGCTTATTTGAAGAAAAAGAATATTTAAAAAAAATCTTCATTGTATTCGATTTTTCCCCCCTCAAACTACAGCAAAGAACATTGTTTCCTCCTAGCAGTATAGCAAGCAAACTTCTTGCTATAACGATGAAATGACCTTCACCTCTGCTTTCGCTGCAACTTCTTTTAGTTGTTGATTTTTCATATTTTGAACTATGTCTTAACCCCATAAATGAAACACTGGGAATATTTTGTGGGTTTTGAGGCCTGGAATAAATAGAAAAATGTGGTTTATGGAACTTTATGTACTAAACAACATAACATAAATGCTTTTTACTATGGAACTAACCTGCGGAAGTCAGTGTTATTTTCCAGTCCTACGTGTTAGCAAAGACTTTAGTTTCATGGCTGCACACACACAAATATAGGGATTTTGCAGGAAGGAAAAAAAAGAAACAAAACAAGGGGAAATATACACTGATAGAATTTAATGGGGAACAAAATTTAATATCAGTTTAAATCTTTAAAATATCCATAAATGTTGATCCTCTTTCCTTAAAATCCTTTGATCTGACATGGCACATGCAAGAGATGAAAGTGATNTTATTTATCACAGTAAAGAAACCAAAGAATATCTGAAGTATTCAAACTACCCCTTCAGTCATACTGGACAGAATTTTACGAGGAGCGCCTCCTCATCTGAGATAACAATTTAGCATAAAGCAATGATAAAACGGCCACAAGCCAAACTTTTCTATCAATGCCAAACAACTTCAGTACTCAGAATTTCATAGTACAAATGGTTCTAATAAAAATCAAAGCAGCTGACATTTCCGACTCTTCATATCCAGATTGTTTATCTTGAGTCTTAGGAGAAGTTTAATTTATTCTTAAGAGACTGTGACTAGCCACAGAAGCTACATTTTCAGCTAATGCATAATATATGCTACAGGAATACAGAAAGCTATTCTGAGTATAAGAAAATCCAACAAGCACCCAACTTCCCACACAAATAGAAAAGAGCAAAGAGAGAGGATGTATGAATAATTAAAAAGAAAATGCTTGTGGGGTAAGCAGTTATATTATTTTTTATAATAAAGCTGAAATTTCTAATCATATTAAAATGATTTAACTATGTACAAAATATCTCCATTGAATTACCACTTCATTTCTATTTCTGCTTCCCTTTTTTAGCCAAAATTGCTCCAACATATCAAGTTATTTCTTTCTATGTTACTTTTTAAGAAAGAAATCAATAAAATGATAGCTAAAAAAGCAAATCATCCAGCCAGCTATACAAAACATGACCTATTTCAGTGCTTATTTAAGATGT
>VWZD01006481.1:24345-46932 GCA_013396695.1 Sakesphorus luctuosus
CTGCCTTGAAGAATCTTCCAAGAAAAATCCATATCATCTTTGTGTATGTTTATATTCCTAAAATATTCCTTGATGGCTATAGACCAAATAGGAAAATACTTGGGACATCTGCCTGTAACCTTGAGCTAATTTTCAGGAAATCAGTATTATCTTCATGGCTCTACATCCATGACAGAGAATTTTGTCAGAACTATCATAAGATGAAAACATAAATTGAAAAGTTCATTAAGAGTGAATAGTTGCAATTTCAAAATGAATTTTTGCCATTTACCCCAAACCATAATGCATACTCACAGACATCCAGCTCTGTCTTGGCTGTGCAATAACAGTTTCCTCAATATAACCAGCATAACATATGGCAAACATCACACACACTGGCAAAAATGTTTGTGCTTGACTGAACTTATTTTTCCTTGGGATTTATCTGGTTTCTCTTCATCTGCATTTTAATACAATTGTAAAAGTAATACTGATATGGAGTAAGTAGCTTCTTAAGACAGAACCATTATCCTAGCATAGGATTTGCTTATGTACCCAGTGCAACGTAAACTTAGAGTTGATTACAACATAACTGTGAAAGAGATTATGAAAAGAAACTTAATAAAATAAAAAGGATTAATTATGGATATGATCCTTCAATTAGTTTCAGTTTATTGGAGTGTAGGGTGCCTCAGAGTTCATTTGCACAAAAGCAGAAACTATTCCTCTATTCATTAATCCAGAGGAGTTTTTCTCAAAAGTTCTGTGAGCACAGACTCCAGACCACAGATCATATCATTCCGGATTTTTAAAATATATTCTAAAAATTAGTATTCATTACAATTGTTAGATGACATGAAACCAGATTAACTCAGAGTCAAAGACAACCCCTAAGAAGCAGCTTACTTTATTAGTTGGAAGACAAATGGCACAAAATGAAGATAATCGTGTAAAATGAATTAAGAGGAGCATTGTAAGAGTACAAAAGTAAAAGGTTTCCAAAATATAAGACATTGAGCGAGAAATGTGTCTCTTTTAAATCTGTAATACTTGATATAAACTGCTTAGTGTAGTTTACAGTAGGTGAGAATTAGTCTTGAGAGTGAATTGTGCATTTCTCACCATCCTCCCTTAAGTGATAATTACTGTTTCAGAACGAAAGTTGAGAGCAGAAAAAAACCCTTCAGAACAGTAAATATGCTACAGAATGAAACACTCAGAGAAGTAAAGAAACAAAACACTGGACTAGACATGAGAATAACAGACTGCATTTCCCATGTTTAAAACCTGTCATCTATGTATGTGACTGCAGCACATTAGGTCACTTCTGTGGCTGTTTGTCTTTCATGCTTTTTTATAGATATATATATTTAAGGAACATGGGCTGTGAAGCAAATTTTTAATACCCAAATGTAGCCAGAAAATAATAAGAAAAAATAAATCTCAGTATTGAGTAAAAAAAAAAAAATCAATTATAATTCTTCAGAATGACAATTTACATTAAGCAGAATCCTAAAAATAATTGATATACTACCCTGTTTTTATTTTCAAACTACAGGGACCAAAATACAGTATCTGAACTTCATCTTCTGTCACTGCAAAGAGCCCTGTCCTGGATGACAGGAATATAGTTTAGCAGTCAAATGGATGATAAAATAATTCTCTCCACTGTAGTACATTGTTTGCTGCTCATCATTTCCCTTGAGCTTTAAATGTGAAGGTTTGGGGGTGAGGTGGTTTGGTTTGGCTTGGTTTGCTTTAATTTAAATCAGAAGTACAACCTTAATGGAGATAGTTAACAATTAAAGGTATTTTATTGGCAAATTTTGCCTGGGTCTTGCCAAAGATCTGGGCACATGATGCCTCTTATAGACATCTATAATATCTCCTTTGTAGAGATAATTATTGCTTTCATGATCTTCCTGTGCTCTGTAGATGCTGAGCTTGGCTTCCCAGCTTTGGCAAGCAGCTGTAACATGCTGGCACGTTTCCCAGGCATGAAGGGCTCAGGAGCAGAGGTCTATGCAGTGCTTCTGCTGCCTAGAGTAAGACTTTATATTCCATAGTGGGAGTAATGAAGAACCCTGAGTTAGAAAACAGAGAGACTGAGAGGCAAATGCTGCCAAAGGAGACATTTCCACAAATGTGTCTTTTTTGTTCCATCCCACGTCCTTTCTGTGCTGGCTTGTTTTGAAAAACTTTCTGCATCTAATGACTTCTCAGTTTCAGAGTGGCAAAAAATCCTGTATCAGCCACGTAGAACCTGCTGAAAAACTGATGTAAACACCTGAGTGGCACCAGTGCCTATCAGTGTCATGAGGCTGTGAGGAATGGAAATCTAAAATCTGATGTGGAGATTTTAAGTAGAGACTTACAAAAAATCTGCACAAAGGAAGTTTCCATATCCTTGGAACAGTAACATCCTCAAGTAAACACAGGGGAAACATGAAATGCACAAGATAATTTGTACCAGATTTCTTGTCATAACCAAAACGCTACATGGAAATATAATAAGAAAGGAACTTAGCTAAAGATTGTTTGCAACTTGCAAAGAATAAGTTAGGTAGAGCTTGTTTTCTTCAGAATTTAGAAGACACATAAGAGTGATGAGACTGAAGAATAACTGAAGAAAAAGTAACTGCAGTTGGCTTATAATTTTTCTTACTGCTGTAAATTATGACATCTGACTCAATTTACAGTCCTTGAAAAATTTCATCTCACCTTGTGTTTACAGGTGCTACATATGAAAATTTAGCTGAGGAATGTCCTAGCTGAATTTAAGCCAGTTTCCAAGTAGAAAGTTTCAGCTAGTTTTCAGGGTTGTCCTTTATGATTATTTCTATCTTTAACCAACTACTTGTAAAGGGTTAATCTACTCCCTAAACAATGGGTAAACACAGGGGAAATACTGTGCAGGGCTAGAATCGTGTTGAAGAACTGAACAGCACCCAGACTTTTTCATTGAATTCTATTTCCAGATACAGCAACAAAGCTACCTTTTTGTCATAGGCCACATATCTTTCTATTTTAGAGGATTTTGAAGGTAGTTTTGCCTATAGGTTTGTCATGCCTATGTTTATTCTTCATATTTTATATATATGTATGTGTGTATATAAATATATAGAGAGATACATCTATACATTCATACATACATACATATATATATATTCAGTATTAAATTTGAAGTCACTTTTGATACCTATGGGCAGTACTTATATCGCGAAGATAGAATAAATTGACATATGGATATTTTGTAAACTCCCTGTGCAATATCCAAACATTTACTGAGCATGAGTCTCCGATTAATGAGATACACTAATTAGTGACTTGTACATATAAGAAGTAGAAAAGGAGTTGGAGGAAATGAAAAAAAAAAAAAGCTGTGCTCTGAGGACTGTTTTCTTTTCAAATTTGTTTTCATGTTTCATCTTTCTTTGCAATGACACCAAGAGTTTCCTATCTTGGCAATACTTGGGATAATTAATACTGATTACTGCACTGATTAGTATCATCTAGATAGGGATATAACTGGCAGAGTAGAAATAGCTAGATAAACAATTTTTCAAATACTGTCACAAAACTTTTCACGAGTTTTGCTTTGCTCACCTTTAGCTTGGCCATGAATAGTTGCCTATTCTCAGAACCACTGAAGCGTGTAACTAAAAGACTATTGCTTTTACAATAATGAGAAAGTTACTCTTATGAGATTAAACTGTGCTTAAAGGAATATCTTTCTTCCTGCTTTGAAAACTCTACAGTTATTCACTGGTGCTAAATCAGATAGCTGATAGCATCATACATACATACATACATGCATACATATTTACATATGTATGAGATAGTTTATGTTCATTGTCTGCTGTTAGAATCCAGTCAAGTCTTTGAGGCACACACAAGGAAAGATATCAAGAGCATGCAAACCTAGGTTGCAAATTCCTCATCTGAGTAGCTCTGTTATGACTACACCATGCAATGCAATCTCTTTTGATCCTTAGCTTTACAAAATTTTCAAGAGTAAGGAAAGACCATTTCTCATAAAAAATAACTTTTTGTTTAATGAAAGAATTTTTAAGTTCCTCCTCTCCATGCCTCAATGTTAGGATTCCATCAAGATTTGTTACTTTACATTAAATACATTGTTATAATTACATGCAGTATTTGAATGTAGTCTGTTAACAGAAATTAAAGGGATCTCCAGAGATTTGAAGTGCATGTCTGCAAAAAGGTATACTATTATAGCATATTTGACCACATAAATCTGGTTCGCTGAAGTATATTCCAGTAGCTTTGAACACATAAAACTACATCCTTGAAGTATAAACAGTAGTAGCAATAACATTCCGTATATAGCTGTCAAGCTAAGGTTTGTTACAGTTATTAAGTCGTTTGCCTCCATGAAGTGCAAGGAAAATATACTGTACCAATAATAAAGCAATTATTTGACATAATACAGGGCATACAATCCTGGATTCCTATTAACTCATTATGAAGCTTTGTGCATTGTAAATAAAGATATTGCATTCCTCCATTGGAGAAGCATCAGTTTCATATTTGACATCTAAAACTACATAAGGGACTCAAAATGATGACTTTTTTTTTTTACAGAGTATGAAAAGTCTTACATCACAGTTAATTAAATAATTCATTATACCTTGCCAGCTCAAGCTTGAGACTAGCATTTATTCCCTGACACAATTATTTTGGCAAGTCACTACCTTTCTTGACTTTTCCAGCTGTAAAATGGAATAGTCTCATCATCTGCACAAAGAACTAGCATTACCTACAGCTTTAGTCAAATGCCAAAATCAGTAATTTTATGTCATACTTGATTCCACGGAGCATTCACAATGTAATTACAGATGGATGATCAGTATTTTTACTTTTTTTCTTTTAAATGAAATGGGTTAAAATATGGAAGTAGTAGAACAGGAGTAATGGTTTTAGAGCCTTTCCAATTCTATGCTTGAACTGTGAGTAAAACAAAAGATAGAAACTCAGAATCTTTACCATCTACCTGCACATGGGTAAGGTTTTTTGGGTGGTACACATTTTTGAACACATAAAAATTGTACATAAATTTAGGAAGATAGTATATTATGATATTTTGGGTATTGAAAGTTTATATAACAATTAAAAGGTATTTCAATGCTATAGTATGCACTCTATGACATTCATTCTTATATTTTGTATGCACTGGACATATTCATTTCTAACAGCAGAAGAGAAAAAAGCTAAATCCTCTTCTTTCACCACAGGGAATTTCATGCTAATAGAATATCAAAGTTGAAATCCATCTATTGGACCTGAGGAAATAATTTTCCTGTAAAGATATGCCAGAAATAAACTTCTCTCCAGAGACAGTGAGAGGGAATAGTAATCAGTACGGCAATTCTGAAAGATCATGTTAAACCAGGGAAAAACACATGCAACAGAGAAGCTCTTGCATTGCCAATTACTCCCTAGCACTAGTTCATCTACCTGTCTGCTGTGAACTTGGCTTCAATTACCTGAATTCATCACTTTTCATCTACTCTGAGGTCCTCATAGCATTACACACCCCCATCTCCACTGAGGAAAAACCTGATGCAAAGATTTGCTTTTCTTCACAACTGCAAGGTAAAAAAAACTTCCTTTGCCCTGGCCTCATGGATCAGGGATGAATTTGTGTGGCTGCAAGCCAGCTGGGACATGTATTAAGATTTGCTACCAAAGTGTCTAAAATTCAGATTATTTCCCTTCAGTGAAAGGCAGCTAAAAAGGATCTCCTCATTGCAGAAAATGAGCTTTCAGTGCTAACATGAAAGCATCTGGCCATAACAGTAAGTTATATTTTGCTTAACAAAGTAATTTTTAACTTTTCTCCATATATTTTTGAGTGATTGGTTGATTCAGCAAGTCGTGATTGATAATTACTTTCTGACACTTTAAAATAATAATAATTTTTAAAAAAAAGTAGTGAAAAAAATGTCTGTAAGTGTCATGTGTTTAAAGTGTGTTCATCTTTCATTGTAACATGCCCCCTGACATCCCCAAGAGTGTAGGAATGCTTACAGAAACAGAAGAGAGGTATTTGCCTGATACTACTGTGCCTTACATCTCACTTAACCTGTTAATTTTTCAAGGTCTTCTGATTATCAGCTCACAGAGTTCATGGCATCTGGTACCTTCATGTCCACAGGGCCAGAAAGTACCTTGAGTCAGACACAAAAAAAGGAACATGGATATTCTTCTCATGAATTATGCATAGACTACATACCCTGACTCACCTGTACCAAAAATAATGAAAGATGTATTACTGGAAGTATGCATTTTCACACACACAAAAAAGCATTTAGTTAATTATATTTAAGTCTGTAGTGTTCATTGTTTTCATAGACTCCTTCTCACTGTGAGTTTGCCTTTGTTCTATTACTGCTTTCTTCTTTTCAAACATTTTCCCATCATCCCACTAAGTCAAGACGATAAAGCCAGTTTCTTTGAACTAATATTAGTACAGTCCTGGGGAACTGGCTGACAAGAGATACTCTGACAGAAACAGTCTCTGAAATCCATAATGTGAGAGAAGTTGCTCTATTCTGTGCACCATACAGTCATCATGGCAATGGGAAAAGAGAACACCCACCATCCCCTAAATCCATTCTAAAAAAGTGGCTTCATTATTTTATAACTTACCTCTAGAGACCAAGTCCAGACTAAAACTATTTCATCAAACATCCCAGATGATCTGTGAGCACAGTAAATAAAATATATATGTTCATCTATGTAACAAGGTCCAAGGAATTTTATTACTGCATGTTTCTTATTTATTGACACCACCTCTTTCCGAGTCAGCAAAACTACCTAAGTAGTAAACATTCTGCCACATAATTAGCAATCTTTGGCCAAGACTAATTAAACAAGCTTTCCAAAGTAAACAACACTAATATTTGTAATATAGCTTTTAGAAAAATATAGTAAAATGACTATGATTGCTCCTAAATTGCAAGTGAGGGGACAAAATGCCCATACAATTCAAACCAGTTGGGTGTTAGGTGGTCTGTGCACCTAGAGAGGGAGCAGTCATGACCAATACCTCTTTGTCCTGTAATTCTACTGCAAATCCTTAAGTCACTGACTATTTAGGTTCGAGATATTCTAAGATTTTCCAGGTATTACAACATAATGTGAGTAGATTAAACAACCTCTCATGATGGTAGCTCAGAAATTATATCAGAAAAACAAAAGCAGCATAAATATATATATATATACACACACACACACACATATTTATAGATGTAGATATAGATATAGATATTTATACACATGCATATATAAAATTTAACTGAGTGGCCAGTTTAGTGATAAAACATTTAACAAAAATACCAAAATGTGTTTGGGAACAGACAGAAACTTCTCAAGATATAATTATGCTAGGAGTTCTTGACCTACATTTCTCTTTAAAAGAGCAGGAAAGCAGAATTTAAAAAATGCAAATGAAGCAGCAGAAATTAGCTTTACCACTGCACTGCATGAAGAATATGAAGGTGCAATCTGTGCTACTGGAATGATGGTGTAGATCAAAAAGAAAGAGAACCAGCAAGAATTTACAAAACTGTGCCATGGACTTCTTTTTCTTATAGTCTTGCACAACTTTTCTTCAAACATATGCTTAGTGCTGAACATCTAAAAGCTATCAAAAGCAAAATGCACATATTGCATGAAAAGAAAATGAAAAATAATTCTAGGGACGCAGCTACATTTTTAAAGACACGGACCCAGTTACAGGTAGGAGAGAGCTTTTTTAGTTAAGTTGTTGTTTTATACTTAAAGGCACTAGAATAAATTATAAAAATACTTAACTAAAATAAAATCTAACGAAAATATTCACCTGTGAAGCTATAAATTAGTCTTTATACAAATTTTTGAATATTACAGTAGGCATACTTATTTTCTAGGAAAATTAGTATATATCTACTACATGGAATATTTGGATTTAAAAAAAAAAATCCAAAGAAATATGTATAGATGAGTGTTTCTATGGAACCACAAATTCAAAAGCTAGAGTAGACAGTCATTTTACATAGACAGTAGACAGTCATGTTACAGCTAAAGAGATATTCCATCAAAATATGGGGCAAGTTTATGATCTCAACCCCAAAATATCTTCATTCGTGCTGCAGTCTTGTTCTTTTTAAGATGCTTATATCTTTTCAGAAGGAAAAGTTGGGACTTTGAGCAATGATGTGATCCATCTTGGAAATGAGTTGAAAGAATATTGGTTCTTCAAAAAAGGATTGTAAGTGGTTTTGTACCATTACATACAAATTTTTAAGGACTCATTGAGCAAAGTATGCGTAAGTAATGGTGAAGCTGAGGCACTATTTCTTGTTGATATATCAGAAAGGAGAGGACTGGAAAGACAAACCTCTCACCTCACTTCAAAGTTTGTACCATCCATAGCATAATGGCAAAACAATCCTCTTTCCTGTAACACTATAACCTCAGCATCCCATCCATCTTATCTTTTTATATAGTAGGTGTGGCAACAGTAATAAGGCTTAAATTATATGTATGCAAATCACATTTTTTATTTAGCTGCAACTTTGTAGCTGGATATCAGAGCTGGGCTGCACACCCAGTGAGTTCACTCAAGTCATTTAAGTCCTCAGGCAATGTGGGAACTGCACACATGAAATATAGGACAGGTTTGAGATCAATTGGAAACAATGTGATTGATTGAACCTTCACTATCATGTGTTTGACTGATTGTTACATGATCCTTCCAGATGGGAATTTTGTACAGTTCTTGAAATTCCCCAAGGCAGCTCCTGCTCTGTCTCATCTGATTTGTCTGCTTAAATGTGTTGACTGACATCCTGGATGAAATGTTCAAAGTCTCCCCTGAGTAGTTCCTACTGCCAAAATGGTCAAAATATTCAGCAATAAGATATCTCTAAGTAGTCAAGATAAACTTTTCCTACGGAAATGGTAATAGGGTCTGTTCTTGTATATGGCTAAGATAATCAATAGCAGTGAATTACACTTATTGCTGGAGTGGTCACGTACAACTGTGGGCAACGGGAGTATAAGAACTGAACAGAAGAGCAGTTTGGGGAGTTTCACCTGATTCATTTTACTATGAAGACTCCTGTCACTACCGAACAGCAACAGACCATTCTGTTCCCCCATGAAACTGTCACATAATTTCAAGATTCCAATAAATTAACATAATATGTATATATCCTTTTTAAATGTTATGTTTTGAATGTTAGACAGCGTAAGAACATAGCTAATTACTTCAGATGAGTAAAAAATGTGGTAAAATTTTGATAGCAACAAAATGATAAAAACTAGGATATATCACCCTCTTGCCCAGTAGAAAAAAATAGGGGAAAAAAGGCGTGCAACAGACCCCCCCGACCCTCCAAACCAACCAACCAACCAACCAACCAATAAACGAATGATAAACCAAAATATATGGAGCAGAATAGAAATCAAAGAGCAGATGAAAAGAAATTAGATGTTAGCACAAAGAAAAATAAATCCAGTAACAATAAAACAAAGGAGGGAAGTAGAAAAAAATGCTTAAAGAATATAGAAAAAAATCATAAAAAAGCATTTACAATGTGGCTCACAGAATCACAGACAGCTCAGATTGGAATGGACCTCTGAACATCATCAAGTTCAGCCACCTGCTCACAGCAGAAATTTTTCTAAGGTGAAACCTGGTTAATCAGAACTTAGTCAAGTCAGACCTCCAAGGACAGGGACTGCACAGTCTCTCTAGTCAGTGTGCCTCACTGCTGCCTTGCCTCTGTGGAGAAAAAATGGTTCCTTATATGCAGTCCAAACTTCTCATTTCAACTATTTCAAGGTGCCTCACATTCCTTCATTGCTCTGAGCTGTGCAGAACTTGGCTCCATCCCCTTGATAATTTCCCCATAGGTGCTATCAGGCTGTTGTTAAGTGCCCCCTCCTCCAGGCTGAAGCAACTCCTGTCCCTCAGCTTTTCCCTATGGTGGAGACAAATACTGCAGATATGGTCTAATCAGTGCTGCATGGAGGGAGAT
Source organism: Sakesphorus luctuosus (assembly GCA_013396695.1). Classification (NCBI taxonomy): domain Eukaryota; kingdom Metazoa; phylum Chordata; class Aves; order Passeriformes; family Thamnophilidae; genus Sakesphorus; species Sakesphorus luctuosus. The sequence goes on from VWZD01006481.1 coordinate 34,374, forward strand.
AATCACTCCCTTTGTCAGCTAGCCATGCTCCTTTTCCCACTAAAGCTGTTGGCCACCTGTGGTCACTGAGAGTCAGCTTACTGCCCACCAAACCCCAGGGCCTTTCCTGCAGAGCTGCTCCCAGCCTCTCTGTCCCCAGCCAGTGGCATTGTAGGGGCTCCTCTGTCCCAGGGGCAGCACTTGGTATTTGCCCTTGCTCAGTTTCACAAAACCCTTGCTGGCCCATTCTTCCAGGCTAAGCAGCATTCTTCTGGGTACTATCCTGTCATGGAATTCTCTCCAGTTAGCATCATCTACACACTTGATGAGCTTGTGCTCCATTACCTGCTCCAGGTCAGGTGTCAAAGGATAAAAATATTAAGAAGGACTGGTCTCAGTACAGACCCTTACAGTCCTCCACTTCCATGGACCTCTAAGTAAAGCATGACCCATTACACCATGACCCTTTGGGGCTGACCATTCAACTAGCTTTCTATCAATCATACATCTCTTGAGACTATAATGTACTAACTTGGATGCAAGAACATTTAGAAGGCAGTCAGGTGTGTCTGATTTCATTCACTCTTAGTTAACACATGCTGTTTCCAGCAGCCCTCTTCTCCATGTGCCCAGAAGTGTGTTTCAAGAGGACTCACTCTATGGTTTTCCCAGGACCCAAACTAAATCGTTCTTTCCTGCCAAAGAACAGTTCTGCTGACCATCTGAAAAAATTGATACATGAGTTTGCTCTTCCTTTTAAGTTTTTCTTCTGCTATAGGAATAAGTTATTTCATTCTGAATAAAATGTCCAACAGAACATCAATGGGACAAATATTTGGAATTCAGTGGAAAATACATCTCAGACCCATCAGTCAAAATTTAGTTACATACATCTGGATTAACCTTTAAACAAAAGAGCAAAATGAGTCTGTCAAGAGTAAACTTGGGTACATAAACCTTAGTTTAGCACTAGATTAAGATGTTTTTAAATGGTGTTAAAGGACGAGCTCTTCCCTAAGGAACATAAAAGGTTGAGAAGGGACAACTCATTTGTTACTTTTGTCACACCAGAAGCTCAAACTAACAGTGGACAAATGATGACAAATTGAAGCACTGATGTCAACACTTCAGTTATTGCTTACGGTATGGGTTCACTATTACATCAATATTTCTGAGACGTGTTGGTCAGTGTCTGTAAACAACCTGTGCTACAAGTACATAGATTGCTGGGCTGCAAAATGAAGTACCATATCAAACAATAGATCACATAGGGAGGAAGGAAGGAACTGATGTTGGCTTTGCAGAAAGAGAAAGGAAGAGCAGTAAATTAAACCAAAAGTTTATTAAAACCCCACAGTGATTATCTCAGGAATATTTAAGTGATAACAGTGCTCTGAAGAATACACACTGGTTAAATGCTAAAAAAAAAAAAAACGTTAAAAAAAAAAAAAAAAAAAAAAAAAAAAAAAAAGAGAAAAAAAAAGTTTGACTATCTTTTGCAAATTAAAATAGAGATTAAGTGTTTACAAAATTAGCAAATTAGCAACCCTACTCAGCTTGGTCATGATGACTATAAGCATATCTACTCAAGAAATCTTATAACTTTTCAAGGTTGTGCATAAAATAATAGTATCACTTTTAAGCTGACACTGCCTCAGTGGTTTCCAAGAAGGTGACAAAATTCTAGCTACAGTTTTTAGGGGTGTCTTTGTTCTTTAAAATAAAATTGTTAATATAAAGAATTAAACTTACTTGGATAGTGTCATCCATGGCATTGAATTAGACATGTTCTACAAGGAATCAACTTAACAGGAATTGTTTCATAAAGAATGTTGAGTAATAATGGCAATGTAATTTTAAAGGTCAATTAAAATAGGTACAAGATTAAGAATGAAAAATATTACTCTTGAAGAGACCCTATGGTTGAAGTTTCATAGAAATTGAATTCGTAGAAATTGTTCAAAGTATCTTAGTTCTAGGCCAAAACAGAGAGTTAATTAAGCTGGTCAAGAATATTTGTCATAAAAAACCAGCAGTCTACTCAAGGCAAAAAAACAGCTCCATTATCTTTTTGAGATTTTTGACTTAACCTAGAAAAAATTATATGTATATACACCTTTGAGTTCATAGCCCAACATTAGCAATATATTTTATCCTATAGAAGTCCGTAGTACTTGAGTTTGTAAAATCATACTCATTAACAGATTTAAAAGCCAAATTATCAAAATTTATGAACAATACTTGCTTTAAAATGCTCTGTTACTATTTGAAACTAAAAAATTTAATTTCTAGTAATTATAGTGCTGGGTCTTTCTTGAAAAACTTTCACTGTCTGTCAAACATGTTGGTGGTGCATTTGCACAAGCAACTCAAAGTTACTTCAGAGAACAATCCTAACTATGCACCTAACAGTGATAGTACAAAATGGTCACACACAAAAAAAATTAAAAAATCAAACTTCAGTTTATAGCACAGGAACAAAAATGAAAAACGATTGTCATGGGTTCACCTAGATGGGCCTAAATTTGGGTTTTTGAAATTCAGACCAGGCCTGAAGCTGTCAGCTGACTTGAGCTGGGTTGAAATACCAGCTGACTTCTTCTAGCCAATAGTGGTTTATTCCATACCATATTATGACATCATTTCCCAGGGAAGTAGAATCAGTGTGGGAGTGGCTTGGTCAGTCACCCCACAGCAGTCTTGCCAAGAGGACACACACATGGTGCAGTCACGGGAGAGATAGGGAAGACCAGGCTCAGCACTGGCTCAGCAGTTGTTTTGGGAAGTAAAATGTTTGTTGTGGGTTCTTCTCTCTCTGCTTGGGTCTGGTTCTCTGGGGACTGAGTCTCTTAACATAATTTGGGGTTGAAATAGTGAGATTTGTGTGTGTACTGAGAAGTGAGAAATTGTTCTTTGCTGTTTGTGACTTGTGTGAGTGTATATTTGTACCTTCTCGTTGTCTCTTTCTTTCTGTAAAAATACATGTAGTTTTAGTATAAACGTAGTTTGAAGGGTTTTTTTCCTTCCCCTCTCTTTTTCCTCCCTTTCCTTGGTGTTGGGGGGGAGGCTCTGACCCTGTACTTGGAGAGTTGGCAGTTTGCCAGCTCAAACCAAGACAATGATATTTTTTTCTTTTCTATTTTTTTCTTTTTTCTTTTGTCTTTCCAGTATAACTGAGACTCAATGATAAAATGTAATAGGCTTCTATTCACCTCTGGAATTCCAAAGTCTTCCCACTTCTGAAGGAATGGTTCCAAGACAACATATTCTTTAATGCTAGAACAAATGTCATATATCAGTAGTTTCAACAAAATAGCTCAATAACACAAGCAAAACAATATCAATATTAAAAACATTAATCAACCATGTTCTAAGATCTTATTGAAAATCAGCTTCATTGAATAAAACCAAGACACTTCTAAATTATTACAAAACAGTGAATCCAAGGCAAAAAGAGTATTTAAGCTTGAACATTTCAAAAATATTAGTCAAATGCACAATAAAATTTACCAGGTGAAGTCAACTTTGGAAAGAAAAAAAGAGTAAAGTCTAATTTATTATTTTGAAACTAAATTTAAAAATGACAAGAGACAAAACTCATGAAAATTATGGAAATAAAAATATATCAAATAAAACTCTTGATTTTCCTAAGGCAATTCATAAAGTCAGAGTGCTTTCAATAAGTTGTTAATATTCTGCTTTGAAATTTTCTGCAGGTAAATTTATGGATCTACTTATTTACTTTTATAAATCTGAATAATTTTGAGTATTTTTCTTCCTTCTGAGAACAATGAAATGCAACCATAGGTGAAAATTGCTTCTAATTCGATATTCAGTCTGTACAATTAATCATTGGTCAAATCATTGTACAAAGTGAAGAGGAACTAGACATTTCTATGTTGCACTATATTATTTTGTTTGAATGGATGCTTTAGAATTTGGAGTATTCATTTGAAAAGTGACTGTTACATCTACAAGTAATCAAAAAAAAAGAATATTAAAATTTCAAAACCAAGACATAAATGCCAGCCACTTTGGAAAAAAAAATGAAATGCAAAATTAGGGTCCTAGACCATAATGAATTTTAGCACAGGCAGGCATCCAGATATCTTTCAATACGTTTGCTTGATATCTCTTACTAAAAGCCACAAAGGAAGTTTGTGGCAAAGCAAGATATTAAGCTACAGTCCAGTACAACATTAAAGTTGTTTATATATAATTATATATTGTGTATATGAAGTGACCTTTATTCACAGGAACTTGTAGACACCACATCTGAGAGACGAATCTGCTATTGCAGAACCAAACTCCTTGACTCCATCACATAGAAACCCATACTCCCAAGCTGTGGGAACCTGGAAATCACACACTTTGTGAACTTTTTTTATGCCATTGGTCTAGTTTGGCACTAATTCTGTCATATAGTTCATCAAGGTAATTTTTTAATCAGTTGCACTGCAGTATTGGTCTCCTACTGTAAAGGCTCTTGGTGCCTCATGCTTATGCGCACTATTGTACCTGGGCTGCAGCAACCATATTAATTGCCCACTAACATTTCTGTGAAGACTGATATTCATGCTGAGCAGAGTTGGCTGCCAGGCAAATTCTGTTAATCAAAGCCTAGTGTTAATTAACCCTAGTGGATGGGATCCTGAGGCAGCTACAACTCTAAGCTAAATCTGTCTAGACTATCCTACATCTGCATTCTTTAAATAACATTGGAATGTTTCTAAATTAAAAGCAAACAAACAGAAAACATCAAAAACCCCACAAACAAACAAACAAACAAAAAACCCAGACAAGTTTAAGTTAGCAAGTCTGCCAGAACAGAAATAGAGATGGTTTATACCTGCTGCCCTGCCCACTGTGTCCTTACAGGCAGATCCTTACTTCCAGGCTTGGTTTTACATACCTGTACTACTTTCTGAGCTGAACAGAACTATGCTATATTACCTGTTGTCCCTTAGACAGCTCTTTCCATCAGCTCCGAGGCCGACTTTTCCCTTCCTTCACCAAGATCCATCTCACAAGTCACTCCTCCCTTTAAAAGAACAGTGAATAAAAGTTGAAAAGAAAGGAAGAGGAAAATAAACCCAAACCCAAACTGTCACCCAGAATGAGTGTATTTTACAGATTGCAGTATCATCCATTCACTCTTAACAGGAAAAGTATATCACTTGCCAGCAGGATTGAAAAGCAGGTCTTCAATTCCTGGTGTTGCAGGAGTAGCAAGTACCAGAATCAGTTTGACAGCAGAGGTGAGTGTTCAGCAATTTATGTCTGTTATTGAGTTGCTTCTACATATTTTGCAACATCTAGCTTGCTCTGGGGTAGAACTATGGACTTCAAAACCTGATTTTTTGTGATGTAATTATGAGTGGTTTGACTCACTATTTTGATAAGTAGTATCTTCTTTTTCCTAGATTCTAAAAATATTTATTATTTAAAATGCCCTTTTGCTTTAGAGAAAATAATAAATTCCCAACTTTATTGGAGGTCGTATGCATTGTGGGGGTTTTTTTTCAATAGCTTTTCTTTTACTCAGCTTTTATTCTTCAGACCACAACAAACTTCTAAGTAAAATGTGTTGTACTCCATCTAATGTGCTCCATGAGCTTTACTCCAACCTGCTATTACCGAAAATAGTAGCTTACATTGATGCAGAGTTAAACAGCTCACTTGACCAAATGATGTATTTTCTGCTTTATTGCAAATCATAGCTGAGAGGTAGGTAAAAGACCTTTATTTGGACACTAAATTTGTCTAGCAGGCTGTTCAGGTGTTTTCCTATTTGAACAAGTCCATTGTTCCTGAAGGTACACAGCATTTTGTCACATTTCTTCTGTCTAACAGATCATAAATCACAAACTCATGTTCAAGGTATCAAAACTGTTATCACATATATTTTTAAACATGAGGTGTTATGTACATTGACTTGCAGTATTCTAAATAAAATATGGCAATCCTCACAGTGCTACCTAGGGGATGGTGAGCAGTACCTAATTGCCTTAACATGTATTTCTCTTTTAAGATTAAAAACACTATAACTAGTCCACAAAGGTTAAGCTACTTTTCCACATCATAATTTAGCAGTGCCTGACTCCACAAGGGTTGCTGTTTTCCAGTAATCATTTCACTGACCAACTGATTTAGCATTTCTAAAGTTTTCCTCGAAAAAATCTTGATTGAAGAGCAGTATACTTTGGGACTTTCCTTGCCTGTGTTGGCTTTTCACTTTGTTTCTACCTCCTCCACATACATAGAATCATGGAATCACAGAATCAAAGAATATGCTGAATTGGAAGGGACCCATCAGGATCATCAAGTCCAACTCCTGGCCCTGTGCAGGACACCCGAAGAGTCACACCATGTGCCTGAAAATGTTGTCCAAACATTTCTTTAACTCTGCCAGGCATGGTGCTGTTACAGGTTTGGTGCCTGCTATTTTAAGGACTTTGTCACAATTTTCTTAGCATTCCATCTGAAAAGCAGATTGATGATTGATATCCTTTCCCTTTCTTTCTCCATTTCCACAACAGATTGAGGCTTCACCTAGTACTCCAGGACATCTTTCTCTCATAATGCTGCTGACAATCATGAGTATGGTTACTTTGTAGCTTACTTCCTAGCAAATTGTTCCCCAAATTAAGCTCCCTCGTGATGGCCAGATATGAGGATAGAAGGATTTCAGAAGTTGCCTGGTTTGACTTTATAACTCCAGGATGTAACAAACCTCTTTAGAGAAAGAAGCAATAACAAAACCAATGAACCAATTTAAAAAATGGTTTGGAAATGCTCAGTTTTAATTAATTCATAACTGTAATTTTCAAGGTGACACAGTTTTTTCTTACTACTGAGGCCTTCTAGCTATGGGTCTTCCACAAATTGCACCATAGCTCTCTAACTTTTAGGCTGAGCTCATTAATGAAAGTATGCCAAAATAATAACATCAAGATATTTTGTGTGATACTGAAGAATGCTTTTCTTACTTATTCTCTCCTTTAGTTGCAATCAAATGTGATGTGGCTTTTAGCCAGGCTCTTAGCCAATTTACATTTCTAGTGCCAAATTCTTTCATGAAATTGAGATAGATGACATTTGTTGCAATCATTTTCCCAAAACAATCCTGATGATCTTTTTGGCTGAATTATCTTTGTCCTCATATTGAACCCTGTTTTGTGGGTTTGTCCTATTTTGGACCATTTTTTTTTCCTGAAACAATTTTGATTAAATATTTAAACATTTTATTCAATGAACTTTGTGGATTTTTTTTATTATTTGAACCTGAAATTAATAGTTATGTGATGTATTATTATGTTATGTGATAATTTACCAAAATTGTAAACTTTAACATTATGATAAGCCCCTAATGACTTATCATAAATAAATAAATAGAAAAATAAATAAAAAAATAATAAATAATGAAGAAAGCTGGCAACAGAAAAACTTTGGGAGGATGTGTGGTAAATAAGTTACAGAAGAGAGGAAGAGAGAGGAGTGAATAGTTTGCTGACATTCAACTAAACTTTAATCATTCTCTTTCCAAAGAGGTAATTGCTATTTACAGGAGTTCTAGGTCATGATCCCATCTTGGACCTACCTTAGAAGAAGTATCTGAACAATACAGCACACCATGAGATCTGGGTTGTGAATGAGCACACCTTCAGACTTCCTAAGGTGCACTGCATCATTAAAAATAAATCAAAGACTGTAAAAGTTGACATATTGGTGCTGTTTTTCTCACCCCACCTGCTTTAATTTGACACATTTTCAGAGGAAAGTCACTATTCATTTCATATCTAAACCTGTCAAAACATTTTTTCCTTCACTTAATGCCAGAGGAATCAAGTTTCTTAGTATGGCTTATTGAAAAGCTGTAGAGACCAGACAAGTCATTGCATGTAATACTTCAGTGGGGAAAAAATAATGTCTGTAACTGAGCAAACATAAAAGATTTCAAATCAAAGTGGAAAAATAAGTTCAATTAATTAAAAGTTAAGTTATAAATTAAAATTAATTGATACTTAATATTTTAAAAAGTCATCTAAAGACATCAGTGTGAGCAGAAGAATGATTTGGAGGTCTGTTTATTATTTGTTTCCTCTTTTCACAAGTAATATGCAGACTCCTTATTCTAGACCTACATTTCTCAGTTACTGTCATGTGTGGCTAGTAATACTTCATATTTTCCCTAGGTAGGATCATGAGACTTTTTGAAAATTTAAGGTGTCACAAAATGGCAAATATCTCACAATAACTCATTACCTCATTCTAATTTCAAGTAAATATTCCTCTAACAAATAAAGAAGATCTAAAAAGCATGGGGATGTGGTTCTACCACCGGAGGAAAAAAGAAGAGTAAATACCTTTGACAGGTCACTCAGGTTCTCTGTATGTCACTATGGCAACAAGGTACCAGTTACTTAGGAGCAGGATACCCCTCAAACTTTGATTAGCAATTCCAGCATGAACAAAACTTGACATAGAAAACCAAAATCAAACTTATTTTTTGTTAGAAGAAGTAACTACTATGAGCTTAATAAGGCTCTCAAACAGGCTGTTTTCATGTGGCACTAGCAGCTTTTCAACAAAAATGGTATTTTTACATACAGTTCTAGAAATCAGAATTATGTTCTCCAAATTTAACCTTTTCTTTTTCCACTTTTTAAGTAACTTAAACAAAGAAATAACCTGAGGGAATATGGAATATTAGCAAGCAAAAATCTACTGCCAGAGAATTCATGTTCTTTTAAAGTAAAATCCTAAATAATCAGACTAATGTTAATATGGAAATGTGCTACATGATAATTAATTTATGTGGAATGCTCTGCTCAGCCCATAACACTGCTTTTTCTGGGAAAGAAATCTTGAAGAAAAACTTGGGCAATAAACTAAGTTTTGTATTAATCTCAGGATCTGTGAAATGTGTTATTATTGTGTTGTTTTGACTTTGGTAAAGATTCAGTCTCAAGCAGAGACAAGCCTGTTAGCTGATAATGCCATTGTTTTAGTAAATGAAGTTATCATTGAGGTAAAGTTGCAGAGAGGAACGCAGTTACTCAGATAGCAAGGGCAAAATTCTCATGGAGCGAAGCGAAACACTTCTGCTCTGCTCAGTGTGTGTTCATCGTAGAAGATAGTGAACTGGAACTACATATTTCCATGTATCTCACTGTGTAGGAAGGCTGGAGGTGCCTAAGCATGCTACAAATCTCCATTACTACAACCTAATTCTTTAAATCTATTTCATAAGAATGAGCTGATTGCCATGTTTACCTTTGATTTGCAACCACAGCTTTCACAATAGGGAGCACTGATTCATGAAGGACTTTGTTGACATGTAAAACAGCTTAATAACATGAAATAAGCTCAACTGGAAGAAAGTGAGCACTCTTTTAAGAGAGACACAGCTGGCTTCTTCCTTTGACAACTAGTACACATAATGGCACCAGCCAGTACTGTCGGGGTTGAGCAACTTACATGTGAAGAAACTGAGTCTAATAACACATTTTAGGAATGATAGAAGTAGCAGACATAGGAATTGCAGAGCTGTAACAAGTATTGAATGCGCATTTGCTTTACAGGATCATGCTAGAACTAAGGCCCCAGAATCTGCAATTATAGCAGACTTGTTGTCCACAGTCCTGTTTTATCACTGACGCTAGAAACATTCTAGTCATAACAAGATGATGAGAACTCAGATCTGCCTAGTTTTAAGACTTCTACTGACGGAGCTCTGAGTAGCACTTCATTGTCTTCAAGCAAAACACTGATACACTGTGTGGACTCCATCCAGTAGTAGAGAGCAATAAATATGCATGCTAGGTAGAAGATTAAGATTCTGGATTTCCCCAAACTTATCACCTGAAATTGCCTGTGCGAAAATTAAAGAGTTGACAGGAAAATTGCAATTAAGTAGACTCAGGTGTATTTGCATGTGCTCTGAATGAATGATAGGATACAGTGATAATGCCAATCATTGTAGAGAGAATTGTAGAGTGGATGACAGAGTAATAACATACTCATTAAAATTACATTAAATCTATTTCTCAATGTTTTGAAAAACAAAGCAAAACACATCATTAAAACCGCTCCTTTCTGAATTTTAAAATTAAGAAAAAGGTAAAGAAAGGAAACAATTATAGGGAAAAATTTTCATGGCAAAACAATGGGAATTTTATGCACAATACTCAACACTTGCCATGAATTTTTAAAATGAACTATGAGTTTAATACAGATGATGCAGAAATTTTATTCATTCTTATTCAGAAGAGAAAAATTTATCATAACTAATACTTATTTCAAATTACTTTAATAGAGAATCTAGACAATTAATCTTCTATGACTTTATATGTAATAGTCCAATTATGGTTAACAGCAAAGTTTAAAAATTTGTACATTTTTTATAGTTTTATATTAATATTTTTATTAATCTTATCAAAATTATGTCATGATATATTATTTTTTCATTATGCATACCCACTGACATTGCTTTCTTAAAAAGTCAAGTGTTATTCCTAAACTCACTGAATTAATACAACAGTAAAACAATTAGAAATGCCTAATTAAATATTTCAGTCATCTTTACTGTCACAGAGTTAAAGCAATATATTCTGGATTTCAAATATATTAAATAGCTGATAATTCAAGTCACTGTACACCTGTAATTTAAGTTTCTCTGTACAAAATGGCAGTCTCTTGAAAACAAGATGAATTATTCAGAGTTTGTAATGAACTCAAAACTACAAATCATGTTTCAGTGCTTTCAAACTCTCAGTATGTTGGCTGAGAAGCTTGCTGTAGGTGCTAATTAATGGCTGTATTAATTGTTAATTAAAAAGAGTTAAAATAGTAGCAGAAATGAATGCAGAATACATACACACTTCCCTTGGTTATCCACTTTAGAAGAGTGACTGGCATATCAAGACAATTTGATATTTCTTAGTTTTTTAGCAGACTCGGAATACAGACCTGGCCACTGGTCTTGGACTGGTCATGGCTTGGACTAGGCAGGTTTTTTTACTTAATTCTCTGCTGGGAATAGAGAAGTATCAGGCAATTAATTTCAATACCCCAGTTTCTGTCACCAGACCACTTAAATTATGCTAGGAAGCAGTTACTGCACTGCTTTGGGAATATGTAAGGGAAGCCATTCATCCATCCACCATGTCAAAGTTTTTCTGAGTTTCCTCGTCTCTGGGTCTGAGTCTGAGAATGGGTGAGGTACCAGGATTAGGACGGAGGGAGGAAATTTCCCTATGTTAGGGACTCTCTTCATTACAGATTGTTTTAGTTGCCCAAGCACAGAGTCCAGGCCACATGTTGAAACAAAGAAAACCTTCTTGATAGAATACCACTGTGTGAGTTGTACAATTACAGAACAACAAACTTCAATTGCAGCAGAAAACTCTACTGACAGTATGGTGCCTTTACAGATAATAAATACATAGTTGCTTATCATCTAAGCAAAGTCTGTAGTTTAAAGAGACAGGAATACCTAAAGAATCATCACATATCATATAAGAAATTGAGATTTCTTAAAAAGTGATGGCAGGCTATAAACAGAAGAGTGTTCTGTCAAATACTAAATTTCATACTTCTAGTAACAAGGCTAACATTTATTTCACGGCAATCTAGTCCTTAGAAATTCCAAGGATGAACACATTTTACTTTAGAAATAATCACCAACCTTTACTTATGTTGCAGACTTTGAGTTTCTAAAGTGAATCATAAATATTTCATGCAAGTATTGCTCTGTGGTACCCATCTGGAGGAAGAGTATTTTCTCCTTTGTTGATTAAAACTTTATTGACCTTACTGTCTGTCAGGTTCTGCTAAGAGGATTTTTGCCAAGCAAATTTTTAATATTGTGCTTGCCAAAATGCATCAACAGATTCTGTAAAGGGTAATCATAAAACCATAGGGAACATTTAATATTACAGCTAAGACAATGGCATTTACATTTTAACTTTTGCTTACTTTCAGTTTTTCTGCAGATACAATAGGAAAATGAAATGCAGATAACACAAACATCCTTGTATAAAACTGTGAAATGCCACAGGCTTGATAATTAAGGGATGTTGTGACCTTACTGACAATATTTCCAAAGTAAATTTTCTTACTTAATAACTAAAATTTTGTGGAAAAATTCTTCTTAAACTACCTCATCCTCTGGGGTTTTTTGGTGTTTTTTTGTTTGTTTGTTTGTTTCCTGACAAAGAACAGTTTTGAGAGTCACCTAATCTTCCCTAATTGTGAGATGCAAAGTCTTAATCATCAGTACTTGTATCAAGGTCTATAAGCATATTACATATAATTTAATTTTCTTTCCCATCCCTTCTAAAAATTCAGAGCCCTTTCAGGCTTCATCTCTTCATAAGGTGAAATTCAATCTTACCCATATATCTAAAAAATTCATTGTCAGTCCTATTAACCTAAAAATAGTTATCTTCAAAGCAAAGGGGACCTGGAATGACCTGATATTGTCCAGCCTACCACAGCTATTTGGGATGATTTACCATGGACTGAAATGTTATAGAGAATTTGGAAAACACATCTAGTCTGATGGTACAACAGAACT